>APFE031668612.1:0-45415 GCA_000404065.3 Pinus taeda
GATCTTTGTACCATAACGAATCATTTTGCCAACTAAATGTATCAGACGTACTAGAATCTTGTTGTAACTTTCGAATAAGTGCCCATACTTCTTCGTCATTCTTCCATTCCTCCCTTGCTCATGCCAAAGATGCATTTCTCCAAGTTGGCACATAGTTTGTGATGCTGAAGGGTTTGAAGGACCTGCCGAATGTGTTGCAAGTGTTCTTCCCAACTCTTGTTGAAGATGAGGATGTCGTGGAGATAAACAACCATGAATGAGTTGGTGAAGGGCCGCAAGATGTCATCCATTAGCCTCATAAGAGTAGCAGGGGCATTTGTCAACCCACAGGGCATAACGAACTGTTCAAAAAGGCCTTCCTTGGATTTGAAGGCAGTCTTCCATACATTTGTGAGCTCTACTGGAACCTAGTGATAACCAAACTTCATATCGATCTTGCTGAAATGCTTGGCCACCTTGAGTTTGTCCAGAAGGTCATCAATCTGTGGGATTTGATACTTGTTCCTGACAATGATTTTGTTTAGTGTCTGATAATCAATGCAGAGCCTCCAATTCCCATCCTTCTTTTGTACAAGTACAATTGGGCTCCCACAAGGCAAGGATCTTGTTCGGATGTGCCCTTTTTGAAGAAATTCCTAGATTTTCCGCTTGATCTCTTCATTTTCCAAAATGGAGCGATGATATATTGGACCATTGGGTAGAGGTGCTTCGGGAGTCAGATCGATCGAATCCTTAACCTGACAGTGCAAGGGTACCCTTGTGGGTGAGGAGAAGATGTCTCTGCATTCTTCCATGACTGTATGCACCTGCTTCTACTGCATGGAGGAACCCTTCTTGGGGGCCATGGATGTGGCTACGATCTTCCCCTTACTTTTAGAGCGAATCATAAAGAAATCAAATTTCCGAGTATGGGAGATGATCTTACTACATTGCTTAGAAGAGATAAAAAAGATGGTGGTAGGTGGGGTTACCTCCGGTATCCTGTATAAATTTTACCCAAAGAAATACTAATAGAGTGAGGTCTAGAATCATATACAACATGTCGCTTTCACAAGTATGGTTTTCCTAATAATACATCACAAACTTGAAGAGGAGCAACATCACACAATACCTAATTTGTGAAGAGCTTGATGTTGTAGGGAAGGCAACACTGTTGGCTTACAAGGAGATCTCGTCCTTGGTGAAGCCACACGATGGTGTACGACCATGGATGTGTCGTATTTGGTAGACCCAGGTGCTTCATGACCCCTGCTGAATGAGGTTATTTTGGCTTCCGCTATCGACAATGACCTATAGTGTATAACCCTTCACCCACATCTATGAGTGGAAGAGGTGTCCCCCCTCCTCTGGATCTTTAGGATCAATATTCTGGATCTTGGTGATTGCCACAGTGGCACTGGGCTCTATGTCAATGATATGCTTCCCTTTGTCATTCCCCTTATCTGGTTCTGTCAAATTAAGAACATTCATCTGATTCAGAAGCCTTCAACTCAACCACCAGTGATTGTTTGGCCCGACACTCACTTGTGTTGTGAGTGGAGCTCTTATGGAACTCACACCACTTTCTTGTGTCCTTCTTTGTCTTCATGGTGTTTTTATTTTCGTACAGCTTCGATGGGTTATCCTGGGTTGCTCAGTCTTGGCTTTCTTCTTTGCTCTGCAGTTGGGGGGCACCTTTCCCTTACTTTGGATTCGCAGATCCAAAGTCTCACTTTTTATGTTTAAACTTCTGCTCAATCTTGACAGCATATCGGTACATCGTGTCAAGCAAGGAGATGTCAAGGAACTCCATCTCATCCTGGATGTACCTATGTAGACAGTCACGGTAATTGAGTGGCAAATGCCACTCAAAATTTTTGATACCCAATTTCGTGTGAAGGGTATGAAAAACATTGGTAAACTCTGGCACGTCTTGGTCCCTTCCTTGCCGCAACATGGTCCACTTTATGTATTTATCCTCATAGATCCCAACAAGGTATTACTGCCCCTTGATGGCATCCTGGAATGAATTCCGAGTGGGTGCATTTGAAAATAGAGCGTGTAATTTTGTCCTTCTTCTCATAGTAGGTTTCCCACTAGTGCTTGATCTGGGAGGTGGATTTAAGAAGTGCAAAGTAATATTTTCCCAACTAGAAAAATCATGAATAACAAAATATCCTTCTAGAAAATTTAAACATTATCTATGGCATCCGCATCTATCTGAACTTCAAAAATGGGGATGTCAAAGTTAACTTGTACCTTGAAGGATGTGGCGCTTCCAGAGTGGTTGCTGGAAGGAGATGTGTCGTCTTTGGGTAGCCACTGGAGGATTTGGGCAAAGTTGTCCATTATCGCGTTCCTCTATTGCTTGAGAGCTTCTTCGAGCAAGATTTTGAAAGGATCTCCTGCCCCCTCGTCTTTCTTCTCTTCCTCAATGGGAGGTCGTTGGGGTTTGGGAGGTCGGTCTTGCAAAGGTTCGACCAATTCGAGCCCTAACTCTTGATATCCCGACCTTGTTGGGGACATGCAAAGAAAAATTGAGAAATAGTAGACCGCTCTGATACCACTGATCCAAACTTAAACATGAACGCAAAAAATTACAGGTTTAACCATAAATATAGGGATGCAACATAAAAATACACTTCATTTCATTAATATAAAATATTGAAATAAGCTTACAAACATAATGGAAATAAACTAGCTTGGGAGATCATAGCTTATCTCTGAGAAGAGATGTGGCAGCTACATGCCTTTGAACTATGTTACATTGAGGCTTGAAGGCTTATTTATTATTGAGAAACAATGGAAAACCCTAAACATCCAAAATCCTAACCCTAGGAGATGAAGTGCCAAAACTATGTGCCTCGCTTGGGTAAATTGGTACATCAACTTCCTAGGGTCGTAACTTTGGCATACGATCTCCGTTTGACGCGCACAATACCTCGTTAGAAATATCTATTCGAGGAATACAATTTTCACATAGTTCCCAAAAAATGTCGTTTAGGGCCTCAAAACGGCTTCGGAAGTTTGGGACCTGAAAAAAACTGCCAAAAATAGTAAACTATGCTACAATTAAGGAAACTAAAAAACTGAAAGAGATAGTGGTGGAGGTCCAAGTGGAATAGGTGGGTGGCCACCAATATCCACCTGGATCAGACATGTCCTAGGAATTTGGATCCCACTTTAATATAAGATGGCTAGATTCTATAATAAAAAAATGAATAAAAATGAGCTCATTTAGGCATATTTTTTTCATGAATCATTATAATAGCTAGTTTCATCAATCTATCTTTGTAGATTGTTATCAATGTGTTTAACTGAGATTGATGTTATTCATATATGTTCGTTGCTTGATATTAGGGTGGGTCCCCTGAACGTTGTTCTAAGATTCACTTATGGCCTATTGTCACAAAAGTTATTCACCTTAATGTGAAGTCTTCACAAGGTGCTAAGACTAATGGAACATTATAAGTGTTGCCACTATCACCTAAGCAAAATATTCCCTTGTTTTAGTGAAGGATAAGTCCAACATAAGGTAGAATTTCCTAGTATGACTTAGGACCCCTAAAGTAAGACACATTCAAGTCTAAAGTCTACTATGTATCTCCCCAATTTACCACCAACGAAATATATCAATCATGTCACGAATAAGGTGGTCACAGAAGGTAGATTCCATGTTTGGTTTGATATGTCTTTATGGATGATTTAAGGGGTTTATTAAGTAACAGTTTCATGCAAAACAGTCCCCAAACCATGCAAATACGAAAGTTACCAATGGTTGTTATAAAACTTGCATAAAATATATGAAATTACAATAGTGAAAAAGTTAGAACAACAATACAATTTAACTCTCAAAATGAGTTGTAAACAAGTAGAAAGTAGATCTAAAATAATAAATAAATCTAAGGTTTGATTAAATTTTAAAATATAAAAATTACAAGGCATGTAAAAATCAAATAAAACAAGACATCTAGCCTTAATTGTGCAACAATATAAATGAACAAGGTAAATTTAATATAATAAAATGATTTTAGGTCAGGAATATGCGAGAAAACCTTAGAATTTCAGGTCAAAAAATGCATGAAAACCATAGATGTCTAAGGTTTTTGATGGTCGGAAATTAAAGGTAAGTCAAACAAAACCCTAAACTTACTTTGAAACCTAAAATAAAACTTGGATTTATATAAACAATTGATTAGGTTGGGAGAAGGCTAATGGCCACTATTTTTTGGGCACATGGGGTCAACTGAGAACACCCTTGAAAGGATGTAAGTGGATCTAAGGTTATATATAAGGTTGTTCACTACAAACCCTAAAATATCCACCTAGTAACTTACAAACTTCAATACATTTCAAGGGAACATACTCCATTGGAAATCTTCCAAGGGTTTTAAAGAAGGGATTTGTTGAAGAACGATGTGAAGAGAATACATGACCACGACCAGAGAAGTGTAATTACACATATAATCATCCATAAACAAAATCCAACAATATTAGATGAGACCACTTGCTTAAGAAATCATTTTCATCCATAAATCCTAGTCATGATCATCCATAAAGTTGTATAACCTTCCACAAAACATCTTCTCAAGAAGTCACTCTAGTTATCCATCCATAGCAAATATAGAAGAAAATTAGTAAAAGTAGATAAGTAGTTGTTCTCCCCAAGTTCTAGCAATGAGTTACAAATGAGAAGTGCTTCTCTTGTTTATATGAGAGGTCCAACACCCTTCTTATTAAAATAATAATATTCTAAAGGCAAAAGCTTTAAGAAAATATAAAATGCCTTTATCTCTTTACAATCCCTAGAGATAAGGACATAATACAATACAATATCCATGATATAAGGGTGTATGAGTTGAGACCCTCAACAATACTCCCAAAATGAAGTAAATGTGCTTTAATGCCAATTCCCCCTGCATAAATGCATGATAAATGCCACACATTTGGCATATGTGATCTTTAAGGGTCAAAAACTCACTCAAATGTGCAAGGGTTCCAAAATGAAATGTTCCCTCTAAAGGTGATAGGTCATATTTACACATCCTCAAATAGAGTGCAACATCCTCCAAAGGACACAAGCTCATATCCATGTCAAGTAAATCATCCAAATATCAGCTCAAGTGATTCAATGTAGCCATTAAGTTGGGGCATGTACATATGTATAATGTAACATAAAAAGCGAGTTGTGTCAAATGTAAATCCCATTATGTAGATCACATTAAGCATCATCTTCGAACTTCACAACATCCTATGTAATTCAGACGATTTTCCAAGTTTAGGTATAGGAAAGTCATCATTAAAACATATTACATCTCCTAATACCGAAGAAGAGAAGTATTTCCAAGGAAACCCATTAAGGAGCATGTGTAACGATATATAATATGGTGTAAAGCCCTATATAAGACCCATGTTAACCCAAAAACCCCTTATTAAGCCCTAGATATTGATTGATTACATTTTATTGTTATGTAGGTTAGAACCCCTCACGGTCCCATTTTATTATAATTGTTTCATTTTTATCCTATATATATACTAAGTAGACCTAGTTTTAGGATCATCAAATATTGTATTTTTCATTGTATTTATCATACAAATAGGTTCCCCCCTTAAAGTGGACTATAATTATTGATTTCTTATCATTTTTAAGCCACAAGGATCATAGCATACGGATTGGGGTTTAAATTTATGAATGGTATTACATATTCATGTGAGGTTATGTGAGATATTCATTCACACGAGTGGTCTTGTATGAAGTAATGCTTTGTAATGAGTTTCCCTTTCCTTAACACTCTCTCTTTCTGAACATTGTTAAAAATGCAACAAGAAAATCTAGTTTTGACTTTGCCTTGGTCAAACTAGATTAAAATTCGAATTTCAATTTCAGTAAAATACTTGGAGGTAGTTAATTGAGTGGCATTGCCCTTTTCACTCAATTAACTTAGCTAATTCGAGTTGGAGACACTTGAGTTCAATTCAATATGATTGATTGTTAATTTCTAGCAATTTATTTCAATTAATTTGTGTTATTGTGAGTTAAACTAGTTCTAACAATTAGAGAACTAGTGGAGGGATTCTATGGGGCACAATAATAATAATATGGGGAAAATAGGGGCACAACGATATTAATAAGGGGTATAACTAGAATATTAATGGGGTAATCACTAGTATTATAGGGACCCAACATATGGCATGGAAGATTCTAAACCGGTATGTACCCCTATGGTAACAAGATGCAGCCTCAGCGCAAATGATGAATCAGCAACAGTACATCAACCAACCTACAGATCCATGATTGGTAGTCTGCTCTATCTAACAGGTACCCGACCAGACATCATGCATGCAGTGGGAATAGTTGGAAGATTCCAAGCAAATCCAAAAGAATCACATTTGCAGGCAATCAAAAGGATCTTCAAATATCTTCAAGGAACTCAGAATTTTGGCTTATGGTATCCTAGGGACACAGATCTTACACTTCATCCATACATAGATGCAGATTGGGCAGGAAGCGTGGATGATAGAAAAAGCACTATTGGTGGTGCATTCTATATGGGTTCCAGATTAGTGTCTTGGTTCAGCAAGAAAAAAAGTTCAATTGCATTATCTACAGCTGAAGCAGAATATGTGGTTGTTGCATCCTGTTGCACACAACTCCTTTGGATGATGCAAACATTGCAAGACATTCAGATCACATGTACTCCACCCATCTCCATTCTATGTGATAACACAAGTGCAATCAGTATTTCAAAGAATCCAGTCATGCATTCCAAGACCAAGCACATACCTATCAAATATCATTTTCTCCGGGAACAAGTGCTTGAACAAAAGGTCAAATTGTAGTATGTTCCCTCCAAGGAACATGTTGATGATATATTCACCAAACCACTACCCAGAGAGACATTTGAATACCTCAAAGAGAAGCTGGGAGTAGTTGATGCATCATCTTGCAGCTGCCACTTATCTGTTTCAGAGAACAGTGGTTGTATGCGAGATTCTTGAAGCGTATCCGCGTACATACGTAGGTTTTTGTACATACAGCCACGTATATGTTGGTTTGAAGAATATCAGTGGGCCAGACTCGAGATGAAAAGAGTTTTATATGGGTCTGATAGTGATCGTTTGGTACAGGTTAAGGGGGAGCATATACTTCTAATAATGCATTGTCGGCATTATCCTAGAAGATCTTGGTACAATTTCATAGTTGTTTTTTATTCAGGTGGAACAGGTGCAGAGGGAGATCATGGTTGCTGGTGTGGATGGTGATTGACAGATGTTGTTGATGACTATCATAGTCTTGTTTTAGATATTTTGTCTCTATGTTATGTATATATTTTATTATCCAGGTCATGTAACGACCTATTTTGTTTCCCCACTATGCCTGGGATGGATGATGTAATTTTCTTGTTTTATCATGTATAAACTTTTGATGTATCCCCACTTGGTTGGGTGGATGAGTAAATCTTGGTATATCTCCACTTGGTTGGGAGATGGATGTATGTATGAGTCTTTGGTGATAGGAAGGTCATTTATGATGTATAGAGTCATGTTCTTCTTATAGAACATCTTTTTGCAGACCTTGCTTACAGTCAGGGGGAGCATGAACAACACACTTCAGCATATCAAAGAATTCAGCATGTACTCGAGGGGAGCATAACCCTTTGCCCTAGATGACAACGGGGGAGAATTAATTGGGATTGCCATCAAGTCCATAGGGGGAGATTGTTGGCACTATGACACAGGTGTTGTCCTTGATGGCAACTCACTCAGATGACAGATAACAGTTCAGGATCATAGAATGAAGGAAAAAGAGGTATACGTAGGTTCCCCTTGACCAAACCATGTATACACGTGGGTTCGCAGACCAAAAGGCGTGTATTCGTATACATGCACTTTCACGCAAGGAAAAGCGCGTACATGTTGGAAAACTTGGTTTTGGTCCATGGTATTTGGTCCTTGGTATTTTGACCCATGGTATTGGTCCAAGGTATCTTGTCCGAAGTATTAACCCCAAGTATTTGGTCCAAGGTATTGATTCTAAAATGGTTTTGGACCATGGTATTGAGTAAGGCCTAAGACTATAAAAGGAGAAGGAGATCATTAAGTAAAGGTACTCAAGTATTGAATATCTAATGAAGAGAAAGATCTAGAATACTGGTTATTGGGTTATGGTGCATAGCTAGTTCTGAATCAAGGAGGAACCTGAGCGCTTGAAGAAGGATAAGTTCTTTTGTTGAGTCAAGATCTTTAGGCTTGAAGAGAAGTATCTTTGTGTCGTTTTGATCTTTTATAATTGGCACATTTCGTAATCTGTAAATCTGATGATCTGGGTATAACTGATGTCTGAATAGTTGTAAAGGTTAAATCATCTTTTACAGATCTATACACAGGTTCAGTATAGCAAATGCGCGTATACACGCTGGTTTGGCATTTAAAAACAACATATATGCAAGTTTGCCTTCAGATAACAGTGTATGAACGTAGGTTCGACACATTGAGGTAGCGTACGTTTACTGTTGTAGTGTTCTGGGTTCTGGATTGGGTTCTGGTTATTGTTACTATTTCTGGTTACAACATTCAGAAAAGTGATTGTTTGATTCAGTTTTGGTTGGTGCAAAGGAGATTGGTTGATGCAGATATATTTGATTTTTGATTGATGTTTTTGATGGATCCAGTTTGAAAATTTATGAAACGTGGTCCCTGGAAGAAAAGAGAAGGTTGTATCCTTCTGTAGGTCAGCACCTACATACTAGTAAACACATCAGCTAGTACAAGAGCTAAGGGGGTTGTAGCTCCCTTCCAGGAAAGACTGGAGAACGAGAGAAGGTTGTAGCCTTCTGCAGGTAGAACCCTGCATACTGGTGTAAGGCTGCACCAATACAAAATTCGTAAAAGAAGTTCCTTATTAAAGAAAGATAGAGATGATTGCAGCAGGTGGTTTTCACCCACATTGGGTTTCCACCTTATATCTTGTGTTCATGTGTGTTTTTGTATATTCTGTTTATTGCATCTAATTACTGGTTATATGGTTCTGATACACAGATTAAAGATCAACTAACTAAATTATAAGTTTGCAAGGTATACGCTGGTTGCTCTAAACACAGTTGCGTATACACGCAGGTTTCATTAACAGAAGTAGCATATATAAATTTGTTTATGGAAATGAAATATTGTTAAATTGCTAATACTGATTCACCTCCCCCCCCCCCCCCAATGTTATTTCCAACACTAGGATGATGGTGTAGGTGGTGCCACATCATCATGCAAGTCCTGGATCATCTGCCAAGTGTATGGTGCAAATATGGGCCCAATTGGGCATGATGGATCGAGTGCATCTCCCTCATCCAATAAGTGAACGATGAGAAATATTTGAATGGATGTGGGGATCCATGGAGTGTTTTCTGCTATTGTGGAGGCCCATGGCTCTCAATGCCCACCCTAAATGTGCCAATGCAACCCTCTGGAGGATTAGGACCCCATATAGGGAGACCAAACCCAAAATGGAGACCATCTGCAATCCTGCATAAGATCCAATGCATCCCCAAGCCTTCTAGTACAACAAGTCATTAGAAAAATCGAGTAAATGAGCTTACCAAATCATGGAATGATCCAAAATGGATCTTGAATAGACTTATAAGTCTAAAGTGTTCCTCACAGAGGAAAATCAAAGTCCAAGTATTCTCTTGGAAATAACCCCATTGCGTAGATCTTTTCATTCTGAATCTACTGCAACTTGAATAGGCTAAAATGGACTTTGTATGAAGAAGTTATCGCAAAAAGAAGTTTGTCTTTGTCCTTTGAAAATGAGGCAAATTCTTATATAAATGGGACTTAAGGGAAAAATGTGTTTTTAACATAAAACCCCTTAAAAACCCATTGCATTGCATTTCTTTATCGCATCGCAATAAACAAAGGGGAAGGACTTTAAACAGGCGCAAAGGGCTTTGGCGGACCCGATGGATTTATAAACCAAACAGGTGAACCTTTTGAATTCCGAAAGGAAGGCCGTAAGCGGTATTTCGGGCGGGCCTCAGGCTGTAAGTGGTATAGGACGGGTTCCGCCCGAATCCATACATTGGCCGACGCATGGCACGACAGAGGAGAGAGGAAACAGTTTTTTCGGGCGGTTAATCCATGCGCAAGTTACGCGCCCGAAACAGACTGCTAGATGTTGGATTAGCAGTTGCGGATCAAGGGTCAGGATTTGATCGACGGATCAGCGATCGACGTAACCAAAGGGAAGACCCCCAAGGTCGTTGCGACAACGATATGCAATATGTCAATGTTCCGATGGGCTAATGCGATAGCACCAATAGAGCAATCGACGATCAACGAACCCCCGATACCAGGGCCAATGGACATTGCGATTGCGACTTGCGATATGCCGATAAAAAGGCGGACCCGATAAGAATTATGGATGCGATTTCATAATATTTGAAATCCGGAATTTCGAGTTTTCTTTGTATTTCCTGTGTTAAATGGGTTTTTGATCATGCGACAATGCAATGCGATATGGCGACCAAAGGCGGACATGATGGGGATTATAAGCGCGTTTTCATAACTTTTGAAGTCCAGATTTATGGGATTTCTTTGTATTTCCTATGTATTGAGGTTTTAGACCTCCCACCTTAGCAATATTTGGACGGACCCGATAGGTTTATAGGGTTGATTCCATAATATTTGAAGTCTGGGCTAAAGGCCCATGATGTGTTTTGCGTGCGTTTCTTGTGTATTTCCATTATTTGGTTGACACGAGTAGAGGAAGGCAAAACGACTGGGTTTCCCTGCCCGCCTGTTCTTTTCCATTTGTAAACAGATTCTTGTGTGGAAACAATCGGGTTCTTCAATGATGGAGGACTGTAACCGCTGCATGATAAAAACATAGAAAGCACAAGTGCTGAAGGGAGCTGAAGGTTGCCGAGGGAGCTGCTTGTTTGAAAGAGGTCACTGGAAGGTTACTGAAGAATCGCTTGGAGGTCAAGTGAATTACAAAGGCACGTAGAGGTTGAGAGAGAGCTTAGAGAAGACCGAGCCGAGAGCCAAAAGCCAGAGCCAGAGCTAGAGCCAGAGCCACGAGCCAGAGCCAAGAGCCAGAGCCAGAGGCGAGAGCTAGAGCTAGAGCCAGAGCCAGAAATCCTGAGAGATTTAGAGCCAGGGATGAGATGGTGTTCTAAGCCCATTGTTTCTGTGTAATACAGTGGAGTTGAGCGTGGAGCTCGTAAAAGGACCTTTCCATAATCCCAGAGAGCCTAGTCGAGTTGACTAGAGCTCAAGGAAACGTAGCCCAAGAGTTTTAGGTGAACTCTATATTATATTGTTGTTATGTGTGTTTGCTTTGTTGTTGCATTGCATTGTTGCTTTATTTGTTGTTATATGTTTTTATATCAGTTCAAGCAAATACGCTTAAAGCACATTAACAGTTAAAAATAAACACAAGCATACACCTATTCCAAGCACTTTTTAATTCCGCAATTGGTTAATCATAATATCTTGGGAACATTTAAGCTTTGGAAGTGGGAGAGGTTCTTGTAAGCTTGATAAGAAGCCTTTAATGCCCCATTTTCAGATCAGGTGGTATCAGAGCTTGAGATTGATAAACCCCACCTTCAAGAAGGTTATATTAGAATGCTTGATTGACAGAGCAAAGATTGCTTGTCTGAAAGGTGTTTAAACAGTCAGAGGTTGATTGTTTGCTTGTTGTAGACTGACTATTGTTTGAGTTTGCAGGAGTGAAGGGAAAGCTATTGATAGCTCAGTCTAGGAAGGACAAGAAGGAAGAATGGTTGAAGGCATTCTTCTTATCCCAAAGGACCTCAAGGCAATCCTTGAACCACAAGAGGTTTGTTGCAAAAGGTTGCTGGATAAGATATTTATTGATCTTGTTTGAAGTTCTTTTGTTCATTTTGATAATGACAACTTCTACAAGTGAGTCCTCAAATTATGCTTTCTTCACAAGATTCTTTGATGACGACATGAAGCAAGACTTGTTCACCGTGTTGGATATGGTGAGAGAAATGTATGCGAATGGAAGGAAGAGAAGCATACTTAGAGAGCAGTTGAATTCCATGGAGGAAGAGAAGCAGTTGTTTTCTGACAGATTGTAGGAAATGGAGAGGCAACTCCATATTGATAATATGAACCTCAAAAGAATGCATGAGTTGGAGTCACAGCTCTTTGTTTCCAAAGAAGCCTTAGTCAAGTATCAACTTGAAGAAGAGGTAAATAATTCCTGTTTGTCTTCAAATTCTTATAAGAATGCTTATATTGGTTCTTTTGAAAAACATACCAGAGGCATAGGTTCCAAGCTAATGTCCAAGATGGGCTATGAAGGAAAAGGCTTGGGTAGACATGCATAAGGTATTGTTGAGCCAATAATAGTTGAGGGAAGGCCTAAGTATTTGGGTCTTAGCTATGGACAAGCTTATGGAGAGAGTTCCAAAGCTGCCATGAAGACCATTGAAACAAATCCAAGAAGGAGTTGCATTGTAGGTCTTCCACCTCAAGAGTGTGAAGATTGTATTCAGGAGGAATGCAATAGCTTGAAACATCATTTGCAAGATGCAGGTGTTCAGAAGCACACACTTGAACCAGAGAGTTGTGGAAACTCTAACAACCTTGAAGAGATTGATGGTGTTCCAAAGGGAGCCACTTCTTCATTTGATTCACCTCCTCATGAAGGCAACAAAGGTGAATGAGAAAGGTATAAATCTGGTTCTAATCATCTTCCTTTTGATTTTGCAAAGCATGATAAATTTCCACATAGATATGGGAAAAGAATTGCTTGTTCCTTTTGTAGTTTGGATAACCATAATGTTTCTAGATGTTGGAAGAGGATAGCCACATGCGGGAAACTTTTGAAGGAAAGGAAGCAAGAAGCCAAAGGTCCATTGGACAAGGCAAGTCATGCTGTCAAGAGGATGCACATGAAGTGCACTTACTGCCATAAGCAAGGGCATCTTGCTGCAAAATGTTGGACTTTGAATCCAACAATGCTTCCACAAAGCTGAAGAAAGTGGAAAGAGAAGATGGCAAAAATGGAAAGAAAGTTTCCCTGGATGATGTGTTTCGGGATGATTCACATATTGATGCTGATGTGCAAACAAAGGTAGCACCTTTGAAAGGGACTGGTAAGAAATGGTTAGAGTTCGTATCCAATTAAGATTGCATGTCTATTGATGCATCTATTTGCATTTCTTTGTTAATGGAATGCAAGTTGCAGGATTTTGCTAGGAAGGTGAATGGAAAAGTTGACTAGGAGGCTCACTTTATTGCTACAACATTATGTACATTTCAGCGTCGAAAGTACAGTGTGCTTAAGCGAAAGTTGAAGGATGAAATGCAAGCATGAGAATGATATGCATGAATATATGGATGTTGATGATTTCCTTGTATTTAATCATGTATGTGTAATTAACTTGGAGGGTTGGTTGCTTTGGCATGCATGTAATATTGACTTGAGAAAATTTCATGTGGTCTCCAATATGGAGATAATGATGAAGTGTTTCATCTTTTGAAATTTCTACATGCTTGACTTGAAGGGTCATTTGTTTTAAAGGCATGTTTTGTGGGCTTGTTATCTAGTCCATCATTTGTATGCAGATGTAAGACATGGACGTGTTCACAAGATGTGAAATCTGTTTCTTTTGTTGAAGAAGGAGTTTAGGCCATCTAGTTGTTGTCTGTATTTCTGTTATTATTAATAGTTGTTGTTGATAGCTTGTCAAACAGGTACAAATGAAAGTTTTGTGGAGCAGATGTACTTCACATTTGTTTGAGCCACCTTGGATCAATGATCAAGGTAGAGAAGTTCAAACTACCTTCTGTGACCATCTCAGTAGGAGTTCTGAATGAAGTCAAGGAGGAAAACAGGGCTTCCCAAGAGGACCAACACATCTAGGAAGGACAGTGTTCAAAGGCTTTGGTTCAGAGGCACTATGTAGAGGCAAGTGTAGGGAGGCTGAAGAAAGAGGGTGTTGTTACTCTCATTTATTGTTCAGATCAGTATGTCAGTATTTTGGAGACCAAAAGTTCTTTTAGTGGGAAGGTGTGATCCAAAATGGATCTTGAATAGACTTCTAAGTCTAAAGTGTTCCTCACAAAGGAAAATGAAAGTCCAAAGATGCTCTTGGAAATAGCCCCATTGCGTAGATATTTTCATTATGAATCTACTGCAACTTGAATGGGCTAAAATGGACTTTGGATGAAGAAGTTATCGCAAAAAGAAGTTTGCCTTTGTCCTTTGAAAAGGAGGCAAATTTTTATATAAATGGGACTTAAGGGAAAAATGTGTTTTTAACATAAAAACCCTTAAAAACCCATCGCATCGCATTTGTTTATCGCATAGCAATAAACAAAGGGGAAGGAATTTAAACAGGTGCAAAGGCCTTCGGCGGATCCGACGGATTTATAAACCAAACAGGTGAACCTTTTGAATTCCGAAAGGAAGGCTGTAAGCGGTATTTCGGGTGGGCTTCGCTCGAATCCATACATTGGCTGACACGTGGCACGGTGGAGGAGAGAGGAAACCTCTTTTTCGGGCGGTTAATCCCCACGCAAGATACGCGCTTGAAACGGAATGTCAGCTGTTGGATTAGCGGTTACAGATCAACGATCAGGATCTAATTAGCGGATCGACGATCAGTGTGACCAAAGGGAAGACCCCCGGAGCCATTGCGGCAGTGATATGCGATATGCTGATGTTTCGATGGGCTGATGCGATAACGCTGATAGAGCAATCGACGATATCAGTGATCGGCGAACCCCCGATACCAGGGCCAATGCACATTGCAATTGTGACTTGCGATATGCCGATAAAAAGGCGGACTCGATAAGAATTATGGATGCGATTTCATAATATTTGAAATCCAGAATTTCGGGTTTTCTTTGTATTTCCCATGTAAATGGGTTTTTGACCATGCGACAATGCAATGCGATATGGCAACCAAAGGCGGACCCGATGGGGATTATAAGCACAATTTCATAACTTTTGAAGTCCGGATTTACGAGATTTCTTTGTATTTCCTATGTATTGGGGTTTTTAGATCTCCCGCCTAAGAGATAACGATAAGCAATATTTGGACGGACCGAATAGGTTTATAGGGATGATTCCATAATATTTGAAGTTCGAGCTAAAGACCCATGATGTGTTTTGCGTGCGTTTCTTGTGTATTTCTGTTATTTGGCTGACACGGGCAGAGGAAGGAAAAACGACTGAGTTTCCCTACCCGCCTGTTCTTTTCCATTTGTAAACGGATTCTTGTGATGAAACAGTCGGGTTCTTCAATGATGGAGGACTGTAACCGCTGCATGATAAAACCACAGAAAGCACAAGTGCTGAAGGGAGATGCTTGTTTGAAAGAGGTCACTGGAAGGTTGCTGAAGAATCGCTTGGAGGTCAGGCAAATTACAGAGGCACGCAGAGGCCAAGAGAGAGCTCAGAGAAGCCAGAGTCGAGAGCCAAGATCCAAAGCCAGAGCTAGAGCTAAAGCCACGAGGCAAAGACAAGAGGCAGAGCCAGAGCCAAAGCCAGAGGCAGAAAGACTGAGAGCTTCAGAGCCAGGGATGAGATGGTGTTCTAAGCCCATTGTTTCTGTGTAATACAGTGGATTTGAGCGTGGATCTTGTAAAATGACCTTGCCATAATCCTAAAGAGTCTAGTCGAGTTGACTAGAGCTCAAGAAGACGTTGCCCAAGAGTTTTGGGTGAACTCCATATTATATTGTTGTTATGTGTGTTTGCTTTGTTGTTGCACTACATTGCTGCTTTATTTGTTGTTATATGTTTTTATATCAGTTCAAGCAAATAAGCTTAAAGCACATTAACAGTTAAAAACAAACACAAGCATACACCTATTCCAAGCACTTTTTAATTCCGCAATTGGTTAATCATAATATCTTGGGAACATTTAAGCTTTGGAAGTGGGAGAGGTTCTTATAAGCTTGACAAGAAGCCTTTAGTGCCCCATTTTCAGATCATGGAACACAGGTGGGGACTTCATAATGGCCTGCCATTCCATAATGGGCTTCGGGATATGCCAATGTCTCCTAAACTCCAAATGGGATTAACCAATAATACTATTAGGTGGTTTCTACTTCTAAAGGGGATAATGTAGTCAAGGTACATCCTTCAAAAGGTGGTTTCATGTGACAGATAGGTGAATGAAGCAAGGGTTGAGAAGGGGCAGCCCTGGGTCACATGCTGGGTATAATGGTAGATCATAAGAGGGAAGTCCACACTTGGGTTTATAATGTATAAGAGGGAGAAATCGTGGTATATGAGGTGCCCTGACCTTGATTTTTCCACCCTTCTTTGTATGCATTTTTATGATTTTATTTGATTAACTACTTGGGGATCAAGGGGTAAGAGCATGATGTATAAGATATAGCAGTTAATACCCCCTCTTAAGGTATGGTGGTTCATTGCCCACCAAGAGTTGGGACAATCATGGGTTCCTATATGATGAAGGAGGTTCATAGAACCTGTAGGCACCAGGGTGATGACCATGATGATGGGGTAGAGCTCATGTATTGGATTTTGCCCACGTGCTAAATGTGATTGTCTCGGACATCTTTTGCATTTTGTGGTACATTTTCCTGTTGAATGTGGCCATATATGCTTTTATCTTTCTTTTTAGCTACATCAATCTTCGGGCTTCATTCGAGGCCATGACCCAAGGTGTGAGCAAGGGGAAGGGGCATGTTAACCCTATGTGGACCTGGGTGGGAGAAATGATGAATGGGGTAATAATGAATTGAAAGAGGGTAATAAGAGGAGATAATGGAGCGGGACCACACAACAAAAATCGTGGTTTCCCATGAAATACCATCCCTAGAGCCAAATTGTCAGTAAAAGAGATCCCATGGGACTAGAATCCAAGGTTAATTCCTAAAAGGGGTCCAGGGGACAAGACCACAAACTAGTCCATTATTTCCACTGAATCCATTATTTCCTTAGGTTAGAACCAATTAGGAGGGCCTACCTCTTAGTACGTTATTTGATGACGACCATGTTTCCTTGCTCCAACTATCTTTCGTTTCTTCTTGCGAACACCTGAAACAAGTAGACAATAGCAGACAACAACTGTGATAATATACAAATTGTATTCAACCTACTTAACAAGTCAAGAAACATTAAGCCATAAACATGTGAAATGACATCTTATGTAGGAAATCAATCTATAGTTGCATCTTCATTAAATCAAGAAGAGATTACAACCGACATCTTGATGTTGTTGTTCTCCTTTGACAAATCAGGGTTCCCACACACTTTTGCTAGCATTCCATGGATGGACCCAACAATGATAGTCTCAAGGCTCTTCCCTTTAGGCTTCACACCAAACCAACTCACAATTCTCCCTTAAACACGAACTAGAGAGCTAAAAAGTATGGATAACTTGTTGATTACTCCAAACAAAACTTGATTAGCACTAGCACACACACACTAACACTAGCTTATGCTTAGGAAAAGTGGAGGTTTGTATAGCTTGAATGGATGGGAGATGGTTCCTCTTCTCATGGGAGAAGGTCTTATCTAACCTCTTCGACTCCATCCGGCCTAACCATTTACCAGACTTCCGTTACAAAGCTTCTAGAGCTGGAAGCTTTGGCTCCAAATTTAAAAAAAAATTCCAAAAGAGGATCGGCGCGATTGGGAAAAGGCTCAGTCACTCCGATCGGCACGAGGGACAGTTGTAATCCCTGCATATCGGTGCGGGGAGGACATGGGTCATTAGTGTCAGTCTTGTAAACTAGGAAAAATAGAAGATTTTCGGAAAATGATGCAAACGGGAATTGTTTTGCTCATGAAGAGGGACACAGTGGGAGGTTCTTCTTGATGGGAAAGCATGAAGGGTTCACTGTATAGGTCCTACAGGATCGAGGAATAGGGAGTACATGGACAATGACAAAATATTGTGTAATAGATGCCCCCTAAAGCATGACGGCTGAACTAGAGTGGGGTGAAATGCTTTATAACGTACTGCAGGGTACCGGAGCCTGTTGTCGGAAAACCTTCAAACAAGTACAAATACATATATATTACTGAAAAATCTGTCAAATGATACATGAATCATGGTATGGATGCAACCATCCAGAGAATGATCATGTAAATGGATCTAGGCATGGGCACAACCATCCGATAAAAAGGATCGATACCCAGCTAATCATACGGATTGTATGGACACTATGGTGATATCTCAATAGGGTCAAACAAAGGATTCGAAGGATATGCAACGACTCCAAGCTGAATTTCAGTAGCCGACGAACTCTCAAGAATCTGTACAGGATTGTCCGGGGATTCCAGGCCAATATCAAACAATGACCCAGTATCTGAAGGAGGTGGAGGATGAGATGACAAACGTTGAATGCTCAGAACAATTTTGAGTTCAACACCTTGGTCCTCAAGTGACTGTGGTAATTCAGGAAATGGCTCCTCTGGCAATCTTTCAGATGGAGGAGAGGAAGAGGAACTAGGAGAACCAGATGGTTCAGTCATCATGCCTTTGTCTCAAGTATCAGGAAAAGAGAGTAAAGTTTAAGGCTTTAAAATATACTTTAAGGAATACTCGTGATTTGGTCTTGAAGAGACTAACAAGATGTTATAAGATCGTGGGCAACAATTTTTAAAGACTTATAAATAAACTAGTGCTCTTTCATGTTTTAAGAGTCGAGAAAGAAGCAAAGATGACTCTATCACTTTCGATTGGAAACGAGCTTGAAAGGACAAATGCTCAGATGATCTTTTAAGTTTAACGAGTCAAAAATATCAAATGACTACTCTAGATGATTTAGGTAAAAAGGATTACCAGGTAACCGTGAACTGCATAATACCTCCCGGCAATCCGAGAAGTACGGGCAGGCAATCTCCCTGAATGTTGTGTTCGGTGTATCACGTTTACAAGGCAGCAAACTCAACTTCCTATGGATAAAGGATTGCAGCCTAGTGGGGTATCCCTTTATATACTCGATGGTATGGGGAACACAAGTCCGTACTAGCGTTGTCTAGTGCTGAAGCTAATGACAACTACTAGGTTTAAAGATGCCGGAACACAGATATAGCCTAGACCTTCTAGATGTGATTGTTAGGTTTCAAATGTGCCTTAGGTTAATTCAGTTCATTTTAAATTTTATCTTGAATTATGTCTCGGTTTCAGGCCTTAGTGATGTGACTCGAAAAGTCCTATATGCAGCTAAATGAGACAAGACTCTTTCAATTCGATGAATCGTCTACACTAGAGAGGGTAGTAAACACAATCAAATGCAAACAACCAAACAACTGAAAGCAAAAATGATCTTTTCACTACTTTACTTTTTGAAAATAAACTAATGAAAAATATCTTTCCAATTCCTAGTTTCGTAACAAGTGCATTCCAAACAGTCCTTTCAAGAGTGAAGAGAATTATTTTTTCTTTTCAAATGAAAATGAAACCCTAGTCTTCAATTATGCTAACTAACGTAACATATTGATGCAACAAACTAGAATTATGTGTTTTTCATAAAATGACAAAACGAATCTTTCATCAAATACTTCAATGAAAAGGTTTTTGAGACAATCAATCCTCAAGCAAATGGAAAGGCACAAAAGAGAATCTCTTTCAAACTAATGAAGCAATGACTCTACCAAAAACAAGAAAAGCAATGTGACCTATGTTGGAAAAGAGATGTTTAAACAATCAAACAAAAATTTTCAAACTTGTGTGATGGAGACCAAAGCAGTAAGAGGACTATAAACGAAATACAAGGAGTAAATTCACCAACAACTTGACTCATCGAGTTCACAATCAACTGAATGGATGACAACCTAGATTCCCTAGGGTTACAAACCATCCACAGACTCAAGAAATCAAGTAAAAAGAAGGCAAGTCAACAAGCAAATAAACCAAGTCAAAATGCAACTTTCTAGTCAGGGAGAAAACAATCTAAACAAGTTACAAGGCAGAAATCAAGAGAGCAAGACACACAGGTCGAGATCTGGGGCAAACCTTAATCTTCACCTACAAGCATCGGTGCAACTACCTAACTAACAACAAGCGCCAGAAGGGGGTCGACGCGACTGTTCCTGAGTATATCGCGTCGTTCGACGTGACTCTCAATGAAGTAAGCGCACTGACTGAGGATACAAGGAAAAAATAAAAATAAAAATTCAAACGCTGAGACCACACTTGCTACTGTAAATTTCAAACCCAAAGTAGTAAACAAGGTAGAGCAGATATAGCTAAAGGGAAATGGTGATACTAGAAAATTTCACACAAAACCATGGAATTACAAACAAGCAAAAAGAAGAATTGGATCCCCAGCGGAGTCGTCAATTTGTGGTGTAGGTAAAATTCTAAGTGCGAACACAAACAATTCCTCTAGCCCGAGAGCGGATCTAGCCACAAACAAGACATTCTATGGAAGATTTCTTTAGGTTAGAACCAATTAAGAGGGCCTACCTCTTAGTACCCTATCCGTTTGATGACGACCTTGTTTCCTTGCTCCAACTATCCTCCGTTTCTTCTTGCGAACACCTGAAACATGTAGACAACAACATACAACAACCATGATGATATACAAATTGTATTCAACCCACTTAACAAGTCAAAAAACATTAAGCCATAAACATGTGAAATGACATCTTATGTAGGAAATAAATCGATAGTTGCATCTTTATTAAATCAAGAAGAGATTACAACCGACGTCTTGACGTTCCTATTCTCCTCTGACAACTCTGGGTTCCCACACATTTCTGCTAGAATTCCATGGATGGCCCCAACAATGATAATATCAAGGCTCTTTCCTTTAGGCTTCACACAAAACCAAATCACAATTCTCCCTTAAACACAAACTAGAGAGCTACAAAGTATGAATAACTTGTTGATTACTCCAAACAAAACTTAGTTAGCACTAGCACACACACACACACTAACACTAGCTTGTGCTCGGGAAAAGTGGAGGTTTATATAGCTTGAATGGATGGGAGATGGTTCCTCTTATCATGTGAGAAGGTCTTATCTCCTGAGGTAGTTCCATCCTAATAGGGGAAAGCAGCCCAATCTAACCTCTTCAGCTCCATCTGGCCTAACCATTTACCAGACTTCTGTTACGAAGATTCTAGAGCTGGAAGCTTCAGCTCCAAATTTAAAAAACTTTCCAAAAGAGGATTGGCGTGACTGGGAAAAGGCTTAGTCACTCCGGTCGGCGCGAGGGACAATTGTAATCCATGCATATTAGCGCGGGGAGGACACGGGTCATTAGCGCCGGTCTTATAAACGGGGAAAAACATAAGATTTTTGGAAAATTATGCAAAGGGGAATTGTTCTGCTCATGAAGAGGGACACAATGGGAGTTTCTTCATGATGGGAAAGCATGAAGGGTTCACTGTAGTGGTCCTCCAGGATCAAGGAACGAGGAGTACAGGGACAGTGGCAAAATGTTGCGTAATACAAACCTTTATCCTTTTATTATGAATGTTTTCATAAAATTGATCTTAGATGAATGACTCAATACCCATGGAATTTGTATATTCCAACCCCAAACCCAATTGTTGGTAAAAAAAGGTGAAGGATGGCAATTTAGATTTGGCTTCCACTCAACCAAACCCATAGTATTCGAGAAAAAAACTAGAACCAAACACCTACCATGATTCTTGTCAAGGAATCTCTTTCAATCCTTCTATCCAAACTCTAATCTCCCACAAGCCTCTTCCTCTTAGCTAGACACAACATAATATCAAGGTCTCGTCACTTTGATATATAGTCCCTTAGCAATCCATTTCCTCCAATGTAGGCATATGAAGTCTAAGTCATCAATTTATCTTTAGGAATTGGCAGGGCTTGGCCAATTTACAACCAATAGTTAATTTAGACAAGTGAGTAATGGGATTTCAACATGTCCATACTATTTTATCACTTTACAATAATAGACTCCCCTCAACATGAACCCTATTTAACTTCTACAAGTGACTAAATTGCCTTGGTATACAATATGGTCATGAGTTTTCTAGTGTATATTAAAAGTAACGGTAACTAGAAAAAACCATATAGGGTTCTTGTAACATGAGGTACAGTGGAGGAATGGAAAAAGTGTGTTTCATATTATGAATTTCCCATGCATGAGGCCCATACGCTATCACTAAGGAAGTGAAAAATTTACTTGGTACACATAAGTCAAAGGTAGTTGAGAAAGCTTTTTAGTGAAACATGGGCAGGAGCAAAGTAATTCTCCTAGGAAGGGAAAGAATATATTAGAGTGGTCCACTTTTCTTAAGGACTTCCTTTCTTGTTCCCCTCTTGTGACTCATGGCCTCCTTATTGCACCTCAATCAACCTTTTTGGTATTTCTTATATTATTCATTATGCTTTAATTTTTCAACATTTAAATATAACACCACATCCAATCCCCCAACTTGGAATGTTAACCATTTGTTGGCCAAGCCTTTACCTTGGGCTTCAAGCTAAGAATATTTGCATAGAATTCTACATTACATTATAGGGTCATTACAACCCATCAATCTTATCCTAACACTTTTCCAAAGAACCACACTTTAGAAGATATTCATGATTTACTCTAGTGTTATCTAAGAGTTAAAACTAGGGTATTGCATAGATTAGTTGCTCGACACATTAATTTATGGGATCTATTAGATAATCCCCTAGTGACATTCACTCAAACTTATATAGGAACACAAAAAATTAGAGGTATAACCATAAATACAAATATGCAGCAGAAATAACACTTCATTTCATTAATATAAAATATTGAAATAAGCTTACAAACAAAATGGAAATAAACTAGGTTGGGCGATGGTAGCTTACCTCTTAGAAGAGATGTGGTGGCTACATGCCTCTGAACTATGTTACAATGAGGCTTGAAGCCCTATTTATTATTGAGAAACAATGGAAAACCCTAAACATCCTAAAACCTAACCCCATGAGATGAAGCGCCAAAATGATGGGCCTTGTTTGGGTAAATTGTGACATCAATTTCCTGAGGTCGTAACTTTGGCATACGATCTTCGTTTGATGTGCACAATACCTCGTTAGAAAAATATTTCCAATGAATACAACTTTCACATGGTTCCCAAAAAATGTTGTTTAGGGCCTCAAAACTACTTCAGAAGTTCAGGACCCAAAAAACCGCCAAAAATAGTAAATTTTTCTACAATTAAGGAAACTGAAAAACTAAAAGAGACAATGGTGGGGGTCCAGGTGGAATAGGTGAGTGGCCACCAACATCCATCTGGATCAGTCCCCCCCTTAGGAAGAAATGGTCCCCATTGCATTGGGTGCATCCATGAGATGAGGAAACTTTTGTTGAACTTGGTCCCTGGTGAGCCACTTGCCTTGGTTTAGGAGTTGGCCAACTTTGACAACCCAATATAGTTGGATCTTCTCCTAGCGTGTGTTCTTATATGTGTGTCCATAATCCAATCATTTGTGGCTTGCTCCATGTAGTTTGGGTTTAAATCTACTGGTGTGAGTTGTTCTGCAATGTCTGTTGTGTCCAGTAATGGTGGGAAGTATGGTCGAAGGTGGTCCACATTGAACACTAGGTGCAAGCCAAGGAATGGGGGAATGTTGAGCTCAATATCATTGTCTCCCACCACCTTGGTAATGCTGTAAGGACCATATCGTTGTGGTATGAGCTTCTGATGGGCTCCGATAAGGCATTCTTTCTGCAAATGCAACAAAACTTTGTCGCCCACCTGAAACTTGTGTGGCACCCGACGTTGATCATGTCATTGCTTGTACTTGGCATTTGACTTCTCCAAGATGTCGTGAACCTCCTGGCGGATTTGTTGGATGCGTCAATAAATTTGGTCACTTTATTAGCCTCAGATAATACATGTGTGTATTATTTTTGTGTAGTCGCACGAGGCATGAAAACATCAATCAGACACAATGGTTGAAATCCCAGACTCACTTGAAAGGGTCTGTGACCAGTTGAGCTATGGAGAGATTTGTTATAACTATGTTGCACATAGGGAAGACTCTCATCCCAGGTTCGTGGATGCTTGGAGTTGTACATGCAGAGTATGTGCACTATCATCCTATTAACGACCTCTGCCTAGCCATCAGTCTGGGGATGGGAGGCAATCGACTTGGTGAGCTTGGTGTCCAATAGTGTCCATAGTCTTAACCAGAATGTGCTCAGGAACCTACTATCCTGATCTGATATAATGGTCTATGAGATCCAAAAATGTACCCACACCCATTCAAAGAAGAGTTTGGTAGTGTCCTCTGTTGTGACACTCTTCTTGCAGGCCACCAATATACCCATCTTAGAAAATCTGTCCACGACCACAAATACACAATCATTACCATGCTTGGTAGAAGAGAGGTTAGACATATAATCCATGGAGATGGATTCCCACGACTAGCTGGGAGTAGGCAGAGGAGTGTACAAGCCTTGCTTCTTGATGGTTAGCTTGGCGATGGCGAAGGTAGTGCAGGACCTGATATATTTCCCAACATCCAATCAGAGTTTTTCCCAATAAAAGTACTTTTATAGTACGACCACAATTTTCTCCAAACCAAAGTGTCTTGCGACTCGACTGTAGTTCGCCTCCCAAATAAGCTTGGCACGCTCACTTGAAGGAACACAAAGGTGGCCCAGGTAGCATAATAATGCGTCATGGAGGTGGAAATCAGGAACTTGATTTCCATCTACTAGCATATGGTATGTGGAGGCGAAATCTAGATCATTTTGGTATAGTTATGACCATCAAGAGGTCTCGTGGTCACAAGAGTTGAGAATAGTAGTTAGGAATTAGAGAGATCATCCAAAAATAGTAGTTAGTGCTGCAACTAGGGGCCGAATGAGCCAGTGTGCAACATGATTGGTGCTGCCCCTTTTGTATTTAATGTTCAAGTGGAATTGTTGCAGATATGTAGACCACTTCTGATGGAAATTGTTCTGCAAATTCCCTTGTGTCTGTATAAACTGAAGAGGTCGGTGATTGGTGTGGATGACTATCTCTTTCCCAGAATGTAATGATTCCATTATCAGCAAGCCTACACGATGGAATACATCTCTTTATCATAGGTGGGGTACTTCCAGATTTTATTGGAAAGTGTCTCACTATGACAGGCCACTGGATGCACATGTTGGGTGAGGACCACACCAATAGCATAGTCAGAGGTGTTTGCCTCAATTTCAAATGGTCGTTGTAGGTCTGGTAGTGTGAGTACTAGTGCAAAGCAGAGGCGGTGCTTCAACTCAACGAACACCTTCTGTTTGGACTCAGACCATGAAAATTTTGCTTTCACCTTGCCCTTAGCAGTCTGACTCAAAGGCCAAGTGATATGGGAGAATCCCAACACAAACCTCAGATAAAAATTTTCAAGGCCCAAAAAGATGCAAAGCTTTGTTAGAGTGGTCGGGGCTGACCAATCCCAAATGACTTGGATCTTTGTCAGATCCACATGTATGCCATGCTCATCTATGATGTAACCTAGATATTGGACCTGGCTCATGCCAAAGATGCATTTCTCCAAGTTGGCACATAGTTTGTGATGCTGAAGGGTTTGAAGGACCTGCCGAATGTGTTGCAAGTGTTCTTCCCAACTCTTGTTGAAGATGAGGATGTCGTGGAGATAAACAACCATGAATGAGTTGGTGAAGGGCCGCAAGATGTCATCCATTAGCCTCATAAGAGTAGCAGGGGCATTTGTCAACCCACAGGGCATAACGAACTGTTCAAAAAGGCCTTCCTTGGATTTGAAGGCAGTCTTCCATACATTTGTGAGCTCTACTGGAACCTAGTGATAACCAAACTTCATATCGATCTTGCTGAAATGCTTGGCCACCTTGAGTTTGTCCAGAAGGTCATCAATCTGTGGGATTTGATACTTGTTCCTGACAATGATTTTGTTTAGTGTCTGATAATCAATGCAGAGCCTCCAATTCCCATCCTTCTTTTGTACAAGTACAATTGGGCTCCCACAAGGCAAGGATCTTGTTCGGATGTGCCCTTTTTGAAGAAATTCCTAGATTTTCCGCTTGATCTCTTCATTTTCCAAAATGGAGCGATGATATATTGGACCATTGGGTAGAGGTGCTTCGGGAGTCAGATCGATCGAATCCTTAACCTGACAGTGCAAGGGTACCCTTGTGGGTGAGGAGAAGATGTCTCTGCATTCTTCCATGACTGTATGCACCTGCTTCTACTGCATGGAGGAACCCTTCTTGGGGGCCATGGATGTGGCTACGATCTTCCCCTTACTTTTAGAGCGAATCATAAAGAAATCAAATTTCCGAGTATGGGAGATGATCTTACTACATTGCTTAGAAGAGATAAAAAAGATGGTGGTAGGTGGGGTTACCTCCGGTATCCTGTATAAATTTTACCCAAAGAAATACTAATAGAGTGAGGTCTAGAATCATATACAACATGTCGCTTTCACAAGTATGGTTTTCCTAATAATACATCACAAACTTGAAGAGGAGCAACATCACACAATACCTAATTTGTGAAGAGCTTGATGTTGTAGGGAAGGCAACACTGTTGGCTTACAAGGAGATCTCGTCCTTGGTGAAGCCACACGATGGTGTACGACCATGGATGTGTCGTATTTGGTAGACCCAGGTGCTTCATGACCCCTGCTGAATGAGGTTATTTTGGCTTCCGCTATCGACAATGACCTATAGTGTATAACCCTTCACCCACATCTATGAGTGGAAGAGGTGTCCCCCCTCCTCTGGATCTTTAGGATCAATATTCTGGATCTTGGTGATTGCCACAGTGGCACTGGGCTCTATGTCAATGATATGCTTCCCTTTGTCATTCCCCTTATCTGGTTCTGTCAAATTAAGAACATTCATCTGATTCAGAAGCCTTCAACTCAACCACCAGTGATTGTTTGGCCCGACACTCACTTGTGTTGTGAGTGGAGCTCTTATGGAACTCACACCACTTTCTTGTGTCCTTCTTTGTCTTCATGGTGTTTTTATTTTCGTACAGCTTCGATGGGTTATCCTGGGTTGCTCAGTCTTGGCTTTCTTCTTTGCTCTGCAGTTGGGGGGCACCTTTCCCTTACTTTGGATTCGCAGATCCAAAGTCTCACTTTTTATGTTTAAACTTCTGCTCAATCTTGACAGCATATCGGTACATCGTGTCAAGCAAGGAGATGTCAAGGAACTCCATCTCATCCTGGATGTACCTATGTAGACAGTCACGGTAATTGAGTGGCAAATGCCACTCAAAATTTTTGATACCCAATTTCGTGTGAAGGGTATGAAAAACATTGGTAAACTCTGGCACGTCTTGGTCCCTTCCTTGCCGCAACATGGTCCACTTTATGTATTTATCCTCATAGATCCCAACAAGGTATTACTGCCCCTTGATGGCATCCTGGAATGAATTCCGAGTGGGTGCATTTGAAAATAGAGCGTGTAATTTTGTCCTTCTTCTCATAGTAGGTTTCCCACTAGTGCTTGATCTGGGAGGTGGATTTAAGAAGTGCAAAGTAATATTTTCCCAACTAGAAAAATCATGAATAACAAAATATCCTTCTAGAAAATTTAAACATTATCTATGGCATCCGCATCTATCTGAACTTCAAAAATGGGGATGTCAAAGTTAACTTGTACCTTGAAGGATGTGGCGCTTCCAGAGTGGTTGCTGGAAGGAGATGTGTCGTCTTTGGGTAGCCACTGGAGGATTTGGGCAAAGTTGTCCATTATCGCGTTCCTCTATTGCTTGAGAGCTTCTTCGAGCAAGATTTTGAAAGGATCTCCTGCCCCCTCGTCTTTCTTCTCTTCCTCAATGGGAGGTCGTTGGGGTTTGGGAGGTCGGTCTTGCAAAGGTTCGACCAATTCGAGCCCTAACTCTTGATATCCCGACCTTGTTGGGGACATGCAAAGAAAAATTGAGAAATAGTAGACCGCTCTGATACCACTGATCCAAACTTAAACATGAACGCAAAAAATTACAGGTTTAACCATAAATATAGGGATGCAACATAAAAATACACTTCATTTCATTAATATAAAATATTGAAATAAGCTTACAAACATAATGGAAATAAACTAGCTTGGGAGATCATAGCTTATCTCTGAGAAGAGATGTGGCAGCTACATGCCTTTGAACTATGTTACATTGAGGCTTGAAGGCTTATTTATTATTGAGAAACAATGGAAAACCCTAAACATCCAAAATCCTAACCCTAGGAGATGAAGTGCCAAAACTATGTGCCTCGCTTGGGTAAATTGGTACATCAACTTCCTAGGGTCGTAACTTTGGCATACGATCTCCGTTTGACGCGCACAATACCTCGTTAGAAATATCTATTCGAGGAATACAATTTTCACATAGTTCCCAAAAAATGTCGTTTAGGGCCTCAAAACGGCTTCGGAAGTTTGGGACCTGAAAAAAACTGCCAAAAATAGTAAACTATGCTACAATTAAGGAAACTAAAAAACTGAAAGAGATAGTGGTGGAGGTCCAAGTGGAATAGGTGGGTGGCCACCAATATCCACCTGGATCAGACATGTCCTAGGAATTTGGATCCCACTTTAATATAAGATGGCTAGATTCTATAATAAAAAAATGAATAAAAATGAGCTCATTTAGGCATATTTTTTTCATGAATCATTATAATAGCTAGTTTCATCAATCTATCTTTGTAGATTGTTATCAATGTGTTTAACTGAGATTGATGTTATTCATATATGTTCGTTGCTTGATATTAGGGTGGGTCCCCTGAACGTTGTTCTAAGATTCACTTATGGCCTATTGTCACAAAAGTTATTCACCTTAATGTGAAGTCTTCACAAGGTGCTAAGACTAATGGAACATTATAAGTGTTGCCACTATCACCTAAGCAAAATATTCCCTTGTTTTAGTGAAGGATAAGTCCAACATAAGGTAGAATTTCCTAGTATGACTTAGGACCCCTAAAGTAAGACACATTCAAGTCTAAAGTCTACTATGTATCTCCCCAATTTACCACCAACGAAATATATCAATCATGTCACGAATAAGGTGGTCACAGAAGGTAGATTCCATGTTTGGTTTGATATGTCTTTATGGATGATTTAAGGGGTTTATTAAGTAACAGTTTCATGCAAAACAGTCCCCAAACCATGCAAATACGAAAGTTACCAATGGTTGTTATAAAACTTGCATAAAATATATGAAATTACAATAGTGAAAAAGTTAGAACAACAATACAATTTAACTCTCAAAATGAGTTGTAAACAAGTAGAAAGTAGATCTAAAATAATAAATAAATCTAAGGTTTGATTAAATTTTAAAATATAAAAATTACAAGGCATGTAAAAATCAAATAAAACAAGACATCTAGCCTTAATTGTGCAACAATATAAATGAACAAGGTAAATTTAATATAATAAAATGATTTTAGGTCAGGAATATGCGAGAAAACCTTAGAATTTCAGGTCAAAAAATGCATGAAAACCATAGATGTCTAAGGTTTTTGATGGTCGGAAATTAAAGGTAAGTCAAACAAAACCCTAAACTTACTTTGAAACCTAAAATAAAACTTGGATTTATATAAACAATTGATTAGGTTGGGAGAAGGCTAATGGCCACTATTTTTTGGGCACATGGGGTCAACTGAGAACACCCTTGAAAGGATGTAAGTGGATCTAAGGTTATATATAAGGTTGTTCACTACAAACCCTAAAATATCCACCTAGTAACTTACAAACTTCAATACATTTCAAGGGAACATACTCCATTGGAAATCTTCCAAGGGTTTTAAAGAAGGGATTTGTTGAAGAACGATGTGAAGAGAATACATGACCACGACCAGAGAAGTGTAATTACACATATAATCATCCATAAACAAAATCCAACAATATTAGATGAGACCACTTGCTTAAGAAATCATTTTCATCCATAAATCCTAGTCATGATCATCCATAAAGTTGTATAACCTTCCACAAAACATCTTCTCAAGAAGTCACTCTAGTTATCCATCCATAGCAAATATAGAAGAAAATTAGTAAAAGTAGATAAGTAGTTGTTCTCCCCAAGTTCTAGCAATGAGTTACAAATGAGAAGTGCTTCTCTTGTTTATATGAGAGGTCCAACACCCTTCTTATTAAAATAATAATATTCTAAAGGCAAAAGCTTTAAGAAAATATAAAATGCCTTTATCTCTTTACAATCCCTAGAGATAAGGACATAATACAATACAATATCCATGATATAAGGGTGTATGAGTTGAGACCCTCAACAATACTCCCAAAATGAAGTAAATGTGCTTTAATGCCAATTCCCCCTGCATAAATGCATGATAAATGCCACACATTTGGCATATGTGATCTTTAAGGGTCAAAAACTCACTCAAATGTGCAAGGGTTCCAAAATGAAATGTTCCCTCTAAAGGTGATAGGTCATATTTACACATCCTCAAATAGAGTGCAACATCCTCCAAAGGACACAAGCTCATATCCATGTCAAGTAAATCATCCAAATATCAGCTCAAGTGATTCAATGTAGCCATTAAGTTGGGGCATGTACATATGTATAATGTAACATAAAAAGCGAGTTGTGTCAAATGTAAATCCCATTATGTAGATCACATTAAGCATCATCTTCGAACTTCACAACATCCTATGTAATTCAGACGATTTTCCAAGTTTAGGTATAGGAAAGTCATCATTAAAACATATTACATCTCCTAATACCGAAGAAGAGAAGTATTTCCAAGGAAACCCATTAAGGAGCATGTGTAACGATATATAATATGGTGTAAAGCCCTATATAAGACCCATGTTAACCCAAAAACCCCTTATTAAGCCCTAGATATTGATTGATTACATTTTATTGTTATGTAGGTTAGAACCCCTCACGGTCCCATTTTATTATAATTGTTTCATTTTTATCCTATATATATACTAAGTAGACCTAGTTTTAGGATCATCAAATATTGTATTTTTCATTGTATTTATCATACAAATAGGTTCCCCCCTTAAAGTGGACTATAATTATTGATTTCTTATCATTTTTAAGCCACAAGGATCATAGCATACGGATTGGGGTTTAAATTTATGAATGGTATTACATATTCATGTGAGGTTATGTGAGATATTCATTCACACGAGTGGTCTTGTATGAAGTAATGCTTTGTAATGAGTTTCCCTTTCCTTAACACTCTCTCTTTCTGAACATTGTTAAAAATGCAACAAGAAAATCTAGTTTTGACTTTGCCTTGGTCAAACTAGATTAAAATTCGAATTTCAATTTCAGTAAAATACTTGGAGGTAGTTAATTGAGTGGCATTGCCCTTTTCACTCAGTTAACTTAGCTAATTCGAGTTGGAGACACTTGAGTTCAATTCAATATGATTGATTGTTAATTTCTAGCAATTTATTTCAATTAATTTGTGTTATTGTGAGTTAAACTAGTTCTAACAATTAGAGAACTAGTGGAGGGTCTAGTAGTGGGTGGGTACATCACTGATAAACCAGTTAAATAATCAACCAACCTAGAAAAATTGATGCATGCAGAGAACTCGAGTTACCCAGTTGATATTGTAGTTCAAGGGTAGTTTACTATCAGTTATAGATTATTCCGAAGTGTACAGGTGGTGCATGCAGTCAGAGAAGGGCCTAAAGGAATTGCACAATTCTCAATGAGAAATTTCCCTTATTAATAGGGGCTAGTTACTTAAGGAATAGCACAATGAAATAGGAGCTTGGCAGGGAGGAAAATTGGATAAGTGTTGGCCAGAGTCAGTCTGTGAGGTAGTGAGATAGATTAAACTAGTGTAGAGGTTGCTTAGGCTTGAGCAAGCATTGTATTTCTTCTCTATTTTCTGATTAATGCAATACAGAAAGGAAGGGGTTTTGAGCAGTTGCTTTACCCTTCATAAATCTTTGTGTATGTGTGTTGAATTTAGGTGCATGTTTATGATTTGATTTCTCGATTGTGAATTGCTTTCCGCAAATGAGTAGAGTAGATTTGAGTCCTATGTGTTAGTAAATTACATGAGAAGTTTTGAATCTACAAGGAATTTCTACATGGTATCAAAGCAAGAATCATAGTGGAGAAGATAATTGGAAGTTGTCTTTGCAGGAGGATCGAATTTTCAGGATCAATTCTTCAAAGCTAGCAAGATGGTTTTCTATGGACTAAGACTCGAGTATGCCCTTGAGGGTAGCTCAAATTATGTTGCTTGGAAGGATAGGATGGAGGTAATGTTGGAAGATAACAGGTTGAAGGAATTTGTAGATAATGATATCCTGAAACCGCCAACATATGATGCTCAAGATATAACATAATGGAAGAAGTGTGTAGCAAAAGGCGAGGAGGATGACATATTTGTTCTAGAACAATAGTGACCGCGGGAACTTGACACTCAAGGACAAGCTTCAAAATATCAAGATGTAGAAGGGTGACACATTACCACAATACCTTATTAGATTCACATAATGTCGTGATGCACTTGTGGGTGTTGGTGTTACATTTGTAGAAGATGATATGGTAAGCCTAACACTTCTAGGCCTTCCCAAGAGCTGGCACAACTACCATGATTTGGTAAATGGGAGGGAGAAGCTACGAAATTGGGAATGATTATGGTTCGATTTGGTGCAAGAAGAAGTCAGGCAGAACACCAGAGAGGAAACAATAGTGACCACAGGAACTTGACACTCAAGGACAAGCTTCGAAATATCAAGATGTAGAAGGGTGACACATTACCACAATACCTTATTAGATTCACACAATGTCGTGATGCACTTGTGGGTGTTGGTGTTACATTTTTAGAAGATGATATGGTAAGCCTAACACTTCTAGGCCTTCCCAAGAGCTGGCACAACTACCATGATTCGATAAATGGGATGGAGAAGCTACGAAATTGGGAATGATTATGGTTCGATTTGGTGCAAGAAGAAGTCAGGCAGAACACCAGAGAGGAAACCTCATCCAAGTATGATGATGACAAGAACTGTGCCTTGGATAGAAAGGCAAAGAAAGGGAATAAATCCCAATCCAAAGAAGAATTTGGTTAGGCAGGCAAGAAGAAATACTTGTCCAAAATCAAGTGCTTTCACTGTCACAAACTGGGACACTATGCCACGAAGTGTCCACACAAGAAGGCGGGAAAGAAGCCCTCAGGATGAGTGGCAGGTGAATCTTTAGCTTCACAATTCGAGATGGACGTCGCCCTCGTTGCATGCATGGAAAGCACAGTGATGGGTAGTGTGTGGTATCTAGATAGTGGTGCCTCGTTTCACATGACGTGGGAACAAATGATTTTTCAGTGACTTGAAGGAGAAAGATCTCCATATGCACATCAATATGGGAGATGATGGAAGGTATAACATGACTGGTATTGGTATAGTTACTTTTGAGAGGGAGTCTAGCTCCCCTCTCAGGTTAAAGGATGTGATGTTTGTATCAGGTTTGAAGAAGAATCTAGTTTCCATAACGACATTGGAAGATCATGACTACGATGTGATATTCAACAAAAGGAAGGCTTTCGTGAGACATATCACCATGGAAAAATTGAAGAAGATCGGGGTTCTAGTGAAGAACCTCTACAAATTAGATGTGTAAGATTGTGAAACAATGAGCACAAAAGCAGAGAAGGTGCAGTGCCGAGACATCGAGGAATTATGGCATAGAAGACTTGGCCATTTGCACCATGGCTCTTAGAAGATCATGCAACATATTTGTACAGGCCTTCCCAAAGGTGCACTAGAGCAACGAGATACATGCAAAGGGTGTACATTTGGAAAGTACACAAAATCTACCTTCAATGATGGAGATAGTAAAGCGCAAGCACTTCTTAAAAGGATTCACTCATATTTGTGGACCTTTCTCGATAGCCTCCACTACCAAGCACATGTATTATTTTATATTTGTAGATGATTTATCACGGAAGTGCTGGATCTTCTTCGTGCAAAAGAAAGACCGGACATTTTGCAAGTTTGTTGAATTTAAAGAACTTGGAGAGAAAGAAACTAGCAGGAAATTGAAGGCACTCAGGAGTGATAATGGTGGTGAATATGTGTCGAAAGAGTTTAAGAATTTATGTGGAAAGGAAGGAATTCGAGGGGAGTTGACAACACCCCAAAAACCACAGCAGAATGGGGTGGCTAAGAGGAAGAACAAAAGTATTGTGGGAGTTACACGGGCGATGTTGCATGACCAAAGCCTACCACTACAATTGTGGGTTGAAGCATGAAACACAGTTGTTTATTTTTAGAACCGGAGTCCTCATCAGATTCTTGACATGAGTACACTAGAGGGATCCTTTTCATAGAGGAAACCAGATTTGTCACACTTTAGGATCTTTGGATCATTAGTTTACTATCATGTTTCCAAGGATGCAAGGAAAAATCCATAGCTTACAGGTGAGTTGGGCATATTTTTGGGGTAAACAGAAACACCTCACAACTATCGTGTGTACTTGTCATCTCTCAGGATGATAGTTGTTAGGAGAGATGTGAAGTTTGATGAGGATAAGGAAATCAGTTGTTCTCTTGAGAGAGAGCTTTCTTTGCTTTAAGATCATGAGCTTTTGGATCCAAAGGAAGAACCTCGGGAAGTTATGGAGCAACCACAAGCAGAGGAACAAAGAGTGGAGACATCTACTCCAGCATAGACATCGAGAGAAGGAAGGAAGTGAACCAAGGAAGCTGACAGATTATTGCATGATGTTAGAGAGAATGTGGGAGCACCCAAATCACAGTGCAGGTAGAGGAGGTCAACGGATCGGTACAATGGCTATATGCTTCTCATGAGTGACCTTATAGAGGGCTAAGCCATCCTCATTTGAGGAAGCAATGTAGCAACCAGTATGGGTTGATGCTATGGTAGATGGATTCCATTACCAGAAAAAGTGTATGGGAAGTGGTCCCAAGACCAGAGGAAAAATCAGTGGTAGGTTCCAAATGGATCTACAAGGTAAAGAAAGTAGTAAACAAAATCATCGAGAAACACAAGGCCAGATTTGTGGCGAAGGGTTTCTCTCAGGTGGAGGGAAATCACTATGAGGAGACTTTTGCTCCTGTAGCAAGGTACTCTTCAATCATATCAATTCTAGCACTTGCATTGCAGATGGCGTGGAAGATCCACTAGATGGATGTGAAGATAACATTCCTCAATGGAGTTGTTGAGGAGGAGGTGTACATTGAAAAACCGAAAGGATTTGAGACCTTCGACAGAGAGTCACATGTGTCCTGACTCAAGCAAGCATTGTATGAACTGAAGCAAGCACCGAGTGCTTGGTACACCAAGATCAACAACTATCTCACCGGGTAAATTATTAATTATAGTATTATATGTCGATGATTTAATTTTAACTGGTGGAGAAGCTGACCAAATCTTGCAAGAGAATTCAAGATGAAGGACATGGGGCTCATACATTATTTCCTCGGTTTGGAAGTATGGCAAGGAGATGGGGAATTATTTGTCTCTTAGGACAAGTATGCCAATGAGATACTGAAGAAGTTCCACATGGAGAGCAACAAACCCATGGAGACTCCTCTAGTAGGGAATTATAGGAAGGAAGATGTTACTTCAAGTGAAGTAGTGGAGGCTACCATTTATGGGCAACTTGTGGGTTCACTTATGTTTGGTGAACACATGACCATACATGTGTTATGCAATTAACCAACTTAGCTAGGCTATGGTTAAGCCAACAAAACTGTATTGGAAGGAAACAAAGCATGTGTTGAGATACCTTAGAGGGACTACTGAGTATGCTCTTTGTTAGACAGAAAGATGGAGTGAAGCTACAAGGCTTCACATATGTAGATTGGGCGGGAAGTCCATCAGACAACAAGAGAACATTAGGAGGAATTTTCAGTTTTGGGTCAGCAACGGTTTCTTGGTGAAACATGAAGTAGAGATCTGTGGCAATCAACTCAACAGAAGCAGAGTACATGGCTGCAAGTCAAGTAGCACGTGAGGCTATCAAGATGAGAAAGATTCTTGTTGCATTATTTGGTCAGAAGATGGATCCCACTGTGATTTACTATGACAATCAAGGTTGTATCAAACTCTATGAGAATCTAGTATTTCATGATCGATCCAAGCATATCGACATTTGGTATCACCATCTACAAGATTATGTTCAGAGGCAGATCATGTTGTTGGAATAAATTCCTACAGAGGAACAAGATGCAGATATTTTGACAAAGGGTTTTCCAAGAGGCAAATTCGAATTCCATAGAGGCAGGATTGGGGTATCAGATATCCCTTTCTTGCTGAGAAAGAGTGTTGAAAATGCAACAAGAAAATCCAGTTTTGACTTTGCCTTGGTCAAACTATATTAAAATTCGAATTTAATACTTGGAGGTAGTTAACTGAGGTGACATGGCACTTGTCACTCACTGAAATCAACTAATTCAAGTTGGAGACACTTGAGTTTAGTTCGGTATGATTGATTGCTAATTTCCAGCAATCTATTTCAATTAATTTGAGTTATTGTGAGTTAAACTAGTTCTCATTGTTAGAGAACTAGTGGAGGGTCCAATAGTGGGGTGTGTACCTCAATGATCAACCAGTTAACTCATTAATCAACCCAAAATAATTGAAGTATGCAGAGAACTCGAGATACCCAGTTGGGATTGGATTTCTTGGGAAGTGTACTATCAGTTGTATATTATTCCGAAGTGTACAGGTGGTACATGTTGTCAGAGAAGGGCTTAAAGGAATTGCGCAATTCTCAATGATCAATTTCCCTAATTAATATGGGATAATTCCTCAAGGAACAACGCAAGGAAATAAGAGCTTGGCAAGCAGCAAAGTTGGTTAAGTGTTGGTCAGAGTCAGTTTGTAAGGCAGTGAGATAGATTATACTAGTGTAGAGGTTGCTCAAGCTTGAGCAAACATTGTATTTCTTCTCTATTTTTTTATTAATGCAATACAGATAGGAAGGGGTTTTGAGCAGTTTATTTCCCCTAGATAAATCTTTGTGTATGTGTGTTGAATCTAGATGCATGTTTATGATTTGATTTCTAGATTGTGAATTGATTTCCACAAATGAGTACAATATATTTGAGTCTTATGTTTTAGTAAATTACATGAGCAATTTTGAATCTACAAGAAATTTCTACAAAACATTTTTTTGGCTTTTGACTTTTGTTTTACTTCATTTAGTCCTTTTTAGATATTCATTTGTTGCAAAGAACTTGGGGTGATGACCTCACAGTGAGGGGCGTTGCTCATGCTTTATTTGTTTGGTTATTGAATTTGTTTTCATTTTTATGCTTTGAATTTTGAGTGTGCATGTCACTCCTCCCCTCTTTTTTATTATTATATAAAGCTACATCAACCGCGAGCATTCAAATTTCTTATTCTCATGGGATCACGAAGCATGAACCTATATGTGTGATATATGACAACCAACCCAAAAGAGGGGACAACAAAAATCAAGAATGATGGAGTATGTTGAGTATGGATTAGGACATGGACACGCTACATCTCTCAAATCCCCCTCAGAAACAACCCTTACAAAGCGTAACAACATTTACCTAGGAAATGACAATGACCACATAAGTGAAATAAAGCAAAATAGATAAATGTAAAGCGTCATAATCCATTATCTAACTCTATCGATGACCAATACTTTAATTTCAAATATATAAGGCATCAATGTTTAATATGAAGCAATGAACAAATGTACCTCATGTGCATTAGGCTTCATATCAAATGAATATGTTGAGCGTAATATGGGAAGTATCACTAGTAATCTATTTGTGGAGAACCACGGGTCTCGTCTACGAGGCTACTATCTTTGGCATGGATTATAGGAGAAAATTTATCTTCCAATTGCCCCTAAATATTAGGTAGGAACATGCCATATTTGGCTCCCTAACTCCACTTATAGTAGCCATTAGAGCATTTACCATTGTAGAAAGCTAAGAAAGTAAGTAGGGACTATCATGGGCACTACCACAACATCTTCGAGCTTGCAGAATAGGTCCAAAATTGGCCCCTGTTGTTTTTGAAATTTTTGAAATGTAAAGACAACTACTATAAGTAAATATTAAATGAGAGATTGAGGTCTCGGATCTTGAGCTACAAGGTGAAAGTTAACACACCCCACTCAATAATAATGCTAATGATCCTCCAAGCATTATCTCAATAATTGATAACTAAGAATTATTTTTTTCTCATGATAGATTTGTCTGTATCCCTTGTTTCTCACACTTTTCTTAATAATGTATTTATCTTTATACTAATAGACGAACTTATTTTCAATAAAATTTTGATAGATATATTACCGTAAAACATTTAGGTGAACATTTATGATCCCAACATAGAGTTCCCGAGATGCTCTAATATAATCCTCCTCTTATTTGTGTAATGCTTAAGTACATATCATCAAGTCAATTATGAATGATATAGTAAAGTGGTGTTCTTTATTTGTTTTTATTTTTATTATTATCAGGTTTTTTTTTTTTTGTTAATTGGGTTGAGCCTAGGTTGGGGCTAGCCCCAATGTTGGATGGAATAATGATCTACCCACTATTGGGATACTATCACCAGGATTGTGAAGCTCGGTTGAACTTGGATGTCCATTTGGGATAGCCTCCCGCAGGTGGCTCCCATCCTCAATCCCTCCCCATGAGATTTGAACGTGTGGCCTAGTGAGGACTAAACCCCACATAAACCAATTGGTCCGCACCTCATGGGTATAGTAAAGCAACGTTCATAACTTTAACAATGAATAATATAAAAGTTGACGTGTTTATTGTGAAAATGAAAAAAAATAGATAATTTTAATAATCTAAAATGGAATAAAAATTGAAATCTTGATTATAGAAATGCAAAAAAATATTTATAAAGTCTTAATATAAATCCATTTTAACTTTCAAAATTTTGCTTTAACTCCTAAACTTTTATGTACAAAGAAGTTTGTGTGTGTGTGTTTTAATCATGATTAATAGATTCAAAAATTACAATAAAATTTATATAAACCAGTGTGGTTCCATCTTAACCCTATATTTATCAAGCTTCATAAGGGATCAAATCTCTCGAGGTGCAAAACTCATTTTTGAGTGCAAATTTGAGGAAAGATCTTCAGTTTGGGAGATTTGATCCCTTTTGACGTCATGCAAGGTCACAAAAAATTTGTTGAAAATCTATTTATTTTGATCATTTTAAACATGATAAATATGTCTAAGATTAATCCAAACATTTTAGTTTTAAATTTACTCAGTTATCTCAAGTTTTTGAGATGATAAAGACTATCGATAACTTGAATGATGAAAAAATATGAAATAAAATTTTTGAAAGCAAAGTGGCATGCAACAACGTTGAATGACATAAAATGTGAATAATAAGAATGTAGTCAATTACAAATAGTTTTCACTGTGATCGTTCTCGAACTATTTTTTACTACTATTCTTATTGTCACACCTTTTAGTTTTTTCATCGTTTCATATTGATCATATGAAAAGGGAAGTTGAATAGTAGACCATTCAAATCCTTAACTTGAGATATTATATTAAACCTCATACCTTGTCTCTCTTGCTCTCTAATATTATTAGTAGCTTCCTCCAATGTCAATCATTATGACTCGTGGAGTGTTAAACCCCAAGTAAGTTCCAATAGTGGTTCTTTTTTATTACCTTGTTTGAATGTAAAGTAACTAACAATGTTGAATGATGGAAAATGGGAATAATAAGAATGTAGTCAATTACAAATAATTTACAGTTTCAAGAAGTAAACATTTCAGGTAAGTGAACATTTTATTTAAGATGAAACTTCATGTATTTTATTTATGGTTGAATCACCAATACATAAATTAATGCATGTTGTCATTATTTTTTTTGTGCTTACACTAAAATCAATGCACACTATTAATATAATTACTTTGAAATTAATGTACACATACATCTAGTTACATCAAATAAAAAATCAACATCTACACTGGAATAAATGCATCCAATGCAAGCAATCAAATAGGAATATAAATCAACATATTAAAATCAATGCATCCAGTGCAATCAATCAAATAGGATCGAGAATCAACATCTACACTTAAATTAATGCATCTTTTTAAGTGAAAAAACAAAATATTCATGGCTTTCTAAATCCAACTTCTTTTACCTTTTGTAAAACCCTTACTTCCTCTTCCTTTATGGTTAATAATGTTTAATATTTTATAATATTTTTATTTGTCTGTGTGTATCTCTTTCTTCTTCCCTCTTTCTCTCCTCTCCATCTTTGTGTCTATCTCCCTCCCTCTCTCCTTCTCTCTCCCCCTCACCCTCTCTTTTCCCACACCATCTATATCTATATATCCCTCCATCTCTCCTTCTTTGTCTCTCTATTTAACCCCCACAAACACACACATACACACACACACACACTCTTTCTCTCCATATATATTTATCTCTCTCTACCTCCTTTCCTCTCTCTATCTCTCTCTTCTTCCCTCTCTCCCCCGTCCATCTATATCTTTATCTCCCTCTGTCTCTACTTCTTTGCTCTATATCTCATCCCCAATGTAACACCCTCCTCCCACATTTACCCAAGCTAACCGGTCCACTGGGTAAACATGTGATGAGAGGCCACTATGATGTGATTCAACTCCCCAGGTACAGTTAAATAAGTGGAACCAACCAAACAAAACCTATCTGACCTTCCACACATACCACAAAACCTTCAGGAGCCAACCAACCCTTCCAGGTGCTTAACCCCTAAAGCAACTTGCATTTTCACTATCCTAGGGCCCCAGTCGCTCCCATGGCAAGGCATGCATGTGACTCTAGGCCTCCAGTCACTCCCATAGTGAGGTAAGCCAATGACAATGGAAATTTTCAGCTAGTTTTGTGCCAGCGACCCAAGATCCTGTGCCACTTTTTTAGGGTCAGGACTCAGGTCACTGCCCAAAACTTCATGAAACTTTCAGAAATGAAAAACAACATGGGAATAAGGATACTAATGAAAATAACTTATCAGTGACTTGACTGGACACCTACTAGCCATGACAGGAATTTCTTCAAACATGTCACAAATATGCATTCTACACGTCTTAACAATGGATTTGAGCATAGGGGTCTCATACTTATATGATATTTGCTACGAAGCATTGATGCATTATCACATTAGTTGCATTATAATATATTAGGTCATATATTCATTATTCATTCATTTATGAATCAAAACATGATGAGAGTCATACATCATCATTGTCATAAAACATGCTCATAACCGACGTATAGCCAACATAAATAACAAGGATACAACAACCATAAGTTCCAAATATGAACTAGTACATTTACACATAAAGTACCAAGGAGAAATAGCTCTTATTAATGAATGAATAAGCCAACCAAGTTCGGGACTTCCACGTACCACCCGAAGATAGATTGGTTGAACCAAATCTTTCTTTCAGTCAATCACCCTTGTGCCATATTCCAAGCATGAATGTGTGACTCATAACTATGAATCAACTAGCACTTCCCAAGGCTAAACCACCTCACCTTCATCAATAGAACCAATATTTACTGCAATCCCCACCAGATCACTAGGCCCTAAACAAGCATGGATGCCTCTGGATCTCTCCACCTAAATCGTGAGGAATTTATCCATCTCAAATTATCAGATTTACCGTGTAGCTCACCATCACTAGTCAAGGGATTCTTAGGCCTATGAGGTCTCCACCCTCTGGGCTTTACCGTGTATCCCATCCAGGGATTCCTAGGCCCAATCAAGGGTACTCACCACTGAGCTTTTCTGTGTATCCCACCATTCATCAGTTAAGGGATTCGTAGGCTCAATTGAGGTGTTCACATTCAGGCTTTACCATGTATCCCATCCCAGGATTCCTAGGCGTTGTGAATAATCCCGAGATTGCCCCACTTAGCTTCGATTCCATCAGACAATCTAGCTCAACCAAATACAAGAGAACCCACCAGACCATGGCTATCGAGAAATGGCGAGGCTAGGATGGATAACACTGTCACCCTTGGGAAAACCCATGCTAATGACAACAAGAGAATCAAGAACACGTATGCATAACCATGCATGCAAAAACTGGCAAGGAAATCATACATGTAACTCGATACATGCAAATAATCTTGTTGTAGCCACTTGATCCTACTCTTCCTTGCTTAATCTTTGCTTCCTCTTGATTTCTTATATTTCCTTTCCCTTGTTTCCTCCAATTCTAGAGTGCTCTTGTAATGCTCAGAGTGTCCAAGAGTATGAGAGAGAGAGAGAGTAGAGAGACAAAGCTTCAAAAAAAAAAAAAAAAAAAAAAAGCATTTTTATTAACGAGGCCTCTATTTTCCTTCATTTTCCTCCTCACATGAAACTTGTGACCTTTCACCTTCCTTTTCTCCTAATTTCCATTATTTTCATAAACAAAATTCCAATTAATGCCACTTTCCCTTTCGAAAGCCTTTTCCATTGCCTTTCCCAATTTACTTAGTCATAATAAACCAAATGAACACCCACACTAGGATGTCTTGCCCAACATTTAGCTTGGAATAAGTGTCCCATAACCGTGGTTATTGTTTTGCCTTTATTAACTTTTATTACATGGAATTTTCACCATGGCTGTTACAGAACCCTCCCCCTTGGGGGAACATCGTCATGGGTGTTCAATGACACCTACAACCAATAAGAGTATTGAAACAAAACATACTACCCATGTGATCCGAATGGAAAATGGCCCCTTGTATTGGTTATCTATGGTATTGACCCATGGAATTTACCCATGGTATTGTAAATGGCATCCACCCGTGGTATTGTAAAATCCACCCATGGTCATCACCCATGAATTGACCCATGGTATTGTAATGCATCTGCCTGGTATTGTAAAATTCCACCCCTGATTTCATTCCCCACGGAATTGACCATGTATGTAACTAGGAAAAATACATAATAACAAGTCACATTTTTGAAAGTGACAGATGTCCGCCAAAGTTGGCCTTTACAGTCCAAGCATGTAGGCCACACATTGTTCTCAAGATAAGCTACCATTGCCCTAGCTGGTTTATTTTCACTTGGGTTTTAATAAAAAGTTTCTTTGTGGTTTTGTTTATTGGGCATTCTCATATTTTTCTTCTGGCAATTCAAGTTTTCAGATCTTGGGCGTCTCTCCCCCCAAGATCCATTTCAATCTCTTAGATCTTGGGGGCCTCCCCTAATCCGGATCTTGAGGACATGGTCGTTCAGGTTTTGAGCCATTTTCAGAACTTTGATTTTTGAGCTAAATACTAAGCGCCTAATCAACAACCATTAGAAATGGTCCACTTAACTACAACAATTTTTTCTGAACATTAAGTATAAGAAGGGCAACACCAATAATGTTTCAAATTGCCTCAATCAACCACTAGTTTTGGCAATGACCTTTGCTCTCGATGCTTATGGGAATGAGACTTTTGGATGGCCACAACTTTACAAAAATGATCTAGAATTTTCCACCACATACCAAATGTTGGTAGATGGCAAGCAAGTTCCATACTTCCACCTCCAAGACACATTGTTATGCCATATGGGATACCTTTGTGTTCCTTCAAGTGAGCTTGCCAAGATGATTTGGGAGGCGCACTATTGTTGGTCACAAGACACTTTTAAGTAGAGAAGTCAATGGCAATACTACAAAAGTATTTTTATTGGCCAAATATCCAATAGGATGTTGGAGAATATATCAGATCCTGCATTTCCTATGCCATCACTAAACCAAATATTAAGAAGCAAGGCTTGTACTCTCCTCTGCTTACTCCTAGCTAGCCTTGGGAATCCATCTCCATAGACTATATGTTTGGCCTTCCTTCTACCAAACATGGTAACAACTATGTATTTGGTGTCATTCATATTTTTTTCTAAGACATCTATATTTTTGGCTTGCAAGAAGAGCATCACAATAGAAGACATTGCCAAACTCTTCTTTGAATGAGTGTGGGTACATTTTGGGATCCCACATACCATTATATCGTATCGAGATAGGAGGTTTCTGAGCACATTTTGGTCAAGGCTTTGGTCGTTGTTGGAAACTAAGCTCACAAAGTTGATTGCATTGCATAATCAGATTTATGGCCAGACAAAGATTGTTAACAAGATGATAGTGTACATATTATGCATTTAAAAATCCAAGAATCCACGAACATGGGATGTGAGTCTTCCCTATGTTGAACACAACTATAATAGAGCTCTCCATAGCTCGATTAGCCATAAGCCCTTCCAAGTGGGCATGGGATTTCAACCACTGTGTTCCATTGATTTGCACATGTTCAGTCCAAAGCTGGTAAAGCCACCAAGTTTATTGAATGCATCAAGTACATCCACTAGTAGGTTCATGACATCTTGAATAAATCCAACGCCAAGTGCCAGAAACGTCATGATCAACATAAGGCGTCGCATAATTTTCAAGTGGGTGAAAAAGTTTGGTTGCATTTGCAAAAGGAACACCTCACTGGAGACTCGAAGGCCTTTTTAATATTGAGGACCAATCGAAAACCCTAAACATCCAAAAATCTAACCTTGAGAGATGAAGCGCCAATTTTTTTAGGCCTAGTTGGGGTTAATTGGTACATCAACATCCCAGGGTCATAACTTTGGCATACGATCTCCGTTAACATGTGTGATACCTTGTTAGAAAGATCTATCTTAGGACAACAAATTTCAAATATAAACCCATAAATTATGGGTTTTCCTGCTTTCCAAAAAAAATTGTTTAGGGCCTCAAAACAACCCTAGAAGTTCAGGACTCGAAAAACTACCAAAATAGTAAAGTTTTCTAGAAATTAGGAAATCCCATCGAAAGCTTCGACCACTCTGATATGGACCTTACACCATCACCAAGGCTGTGGGTGACAATCTTTTTGAGCTCAACATTCCGCCATTCCTTGGCCTGCACCAGGTGTTCAATGTGGACTGCCTTCGATCGTACTTTCCACCATTGTTGGTAACATCAAACATTACTGAGCAACTAACACCAGCAAATCTCAACCCAGACTGCATTAAACAGTGCACGACTGCTCAGATCATGGATACACATATTAATAAAATTTGCTAACAGAGGATCCAATTGTATCGAGTTGTTAAAGCTGACCAATTCCTGCACCAAGGCAAGTGGCTCACCAAAGACCAAGTGGAATAGAAGTTTCCCCATCTCATGGAGACACTCAATGCAATGGGGGTAACAACCTTGGTGAAAATTCCATGTAATAAAAGTTAATAAAGGAAAAATAATAGCCATGGTTGATGGGACACTTATTCCAAGCTGAATGTTGGGAAGAAAATCCTAGTGGGTGTTCATTTGGTTTATTATGGCTAAGGAAATTGACCAAGGCAATGACAAAAGCTTTGGAAAGAGAAAGTGGCATTTTTGGCACATTTATTTATGAAAATAATGGAAATTAGGAAAAAAGGAAGGTGAAAGGTCATAGTGTTAGAAAATTATATATTACGAAGCAATGGAACACATAAAATATTGCAGAAATATAAACACAGGAAAATGCATAAAACAAGAGAGACACAGATATACGTGGTTCACCCAGTTTGGGCTACGTCCACC
>APFE031668612.1:49704-94510 GCA_000404065.3 Pinus taeda
GTAAGGAAGTTGAGGATGTACATGTTTTGAGTAGGTACCCAATTCTATAACAGTTTCAGGATGTATTTCCTGAGGATATTTTAGAGTTGCCACCTCATAAGGAAGTAGACTTTTCTATTGAGTTGTTGCCAGGGGCATCTCCAACATAAAAAACACCCTACATGATGAGCACACCTGAGTTGGTAGAGTTAAAGGAAATGCTTGAAAGTGGATAAATTAGGCCAAGTGTATCACCCTGGGACGCATCAATATTGTTTGTAAAGAAGAAGGATGGTACTCTCAGATTATGCATTGACTACAGGCAGTTGAAAAAAGTGGCCATCAAGAACATGTATTTGTTGCTGAGGACTAACGACTTGTTTGATCATTTGCAGGGAGCAGCGGTGTTCTCAAAGATTGATTTGAGATTCGGGTAACATCAGGTACGAATTAAAGAGGAGGACACTTACAAGACAACTTTCCGGACCAGGTATCGGAATTATGAGTTTGTTGTAGTTCCATTCAGTTTGACTAATTCTCTAACTACATTTATGTGCTTGATGAATAGTGTGTTGCGTCCCTATTTGGACAAGTTCGTTATTGTGTTCATTGATGACATATTGGTATATTCTAAAAATGAAGAAGAGCATGTTGAGAATTTAGTAGCAGTGTTGAGATTATTGAGAGAGCATCAGTTGTATGCGAAGCTCAACAAGTGTAGTTTCTTTCAGACTAAGGTACACTACTTGGGATATGTGTTTTCCAAGGATAGAATAATAGTGAATCCAGAGAAGATAAGAGATATCATGGAGTGGGAAATCCCAGGAATGCGGACGAGGTGAAATTCTTCATGGGGTTAGCAGGTTATTATAGGAGGTTCATCAGGAACTTCTCACCGATTCCTTATCTTATTACATCATTGTAGAGGAAAGGTAAGAAGTTTTAATTGACAGGGGAATGTGAGGCCAATTTTGAGCAACTCGAGCAATTGTTGACACACACTCTAGTATTAAAGATTGCAGACCTGGACAAAGAATTTGTAGTATGTATATATGCTTGCAAGAGAGGACTTGGTGGAGTCCTTATTCAAGATTGACAGGTGGTATGCTATGAGTCACGATAACTAAATGAGCACAGCCAGAACAATCTGACGCATGATATTGAGCTAGTAGCGATCATACATGCATTGAAGATGTGGAGGCACTATCTTCTTGGCAAGAGGTTTGTATTGATGAGTGATCATAGTGGATTGAGGTATCTATTTGACCAGTAGAATCTGAATGGCAAGTAGGCTTGGTGGTTGGCCACGATCAGTGAGTTTGATTTTGAGATCAAATACATCAAGGGAAAGGAAAACAAGGTTACAGATGCTCTTAGCAGGCGAATACAGGTAAATCATATAGCAACTATGAGTTCCTATGGGACATACCTATAGGATAGGATCTTGCAGGCAGGTCAATAGGATGTCAGGTATATGGACATTGTGCGTAGGCTGCAACAAAGTATATATACAAGTGCAAGTAGTAGTATAGGTACAGGTACAAGTATAGGTATTGGTACATGTGTAGGTAGTAGTACATGTACAGGTACAAGTATAAGTATAGGTATTGGTACATGTACAGGTACATGTGTAGGTAGTAGTACATGTACAGGTACAAGTAATGGTACAGGTGTAGGTGCACAAGATGTGGACTATTGTTTTACAACAAATGGATTGGTTAGGTTTAGAGACAGGATATATGTGCCAGACAACAGTGAGCTTAAGAAGGTGATCTTGAGGGAGTTTCATGCAAAACCATATTCAGGTCACCCAGGTTATTAGAAGACATTGACTACAGTTAAGAAGTTTTATTATTGGCTGAATCTGAACAAGGATGTACTAGAGTTTGTGGCTAGATGTTTGGACTGTCATTAGGTGAAGGAAAAGTGTAACCATCCAGGTGGACTGCTACATCCGATTGTGATTCCAAAATGGAAATGGAAGGTCATTTCCATGGAATTTATCACAGGATTGTCGATGATAATGAGACAACATGATTCCTTCATGGTTGTTGTGGACACATTAACAAAGGTTGCACACTTCATTCCAGTGAAGTCTACATTCTCAGCTAGCGATGTAGCACAGGTATTCATCAGAGATGTGGTCAGATTTCATGGTGTTCCGAAGAAGATTGTGTCAGACATGGATGCAAATTTCACTTCCAAGTTTTGGAAGGAGTTGTTTGCAGGTTTGGGCACAAAGTTGGCCTTTAGTACAACTTATCATTTGCATACAGATGGACAAACTGAGAGGGTCAACAGGATATTGGAGGATATGTTGAGGATGTACGTGATGCATCAACAACGAAAGTGGGAAGAGTATCTTCCACTGGTAGAGTTCGCCTACAACAAAGGGAACCATGAATCTTTAAAGATGAGTCTGTTTGAGGCATTGTGTGGGTAGAGTTGCAATACTCCCATCAGTTAGAGTGATTCGGTTAACAGGGTGTTGATTGGACCAAACACGTTTGCAGAAATGGAACAAGAAATGTAGGTAATCAAGAATAATTTGAAAGCAGCACAGGATAGGAAGAAGACCTATGCAGATCGGAACATGTTATTCAAGGGGTTCCAGGTTGGGGAACATGTGTACTTGTGTATCAAACCGAAGAAGAGCTCCTTGCGGATTGGATCATGTGCGAAGCTGGCACCCAAGTTTTGTGGACCTTTTAGGATCATTGAGATGATTGGGCTAATAGCCCATTGGCTTGCACTGCCTCCGACAATGAAAGTCCGTGATGTTTTCCATGTGTCGTTGCTTAAGAAGTATGTTAAAGATGTTGATCATGTGATTGACTGGTATGTATTACAGGTGGAGCCAGATGGAGAATTTCAGCCGAAGCCTCAGTGTGTATTGCAGAGAAAGGTGCTCATGCTCCGAAACCGAGTAATCAAATAGGTTAAAGTGCAATGGATGCACTTTGGGCTCGATGAAGCTACATGGGAGATGGCAGATCAGATGTGGGCTATGTATCCTTCATTTTTTGCTAGTTGAGGCAAAACATTTTCGGTATGATGTTTGGCATATGTTTTGGCATATGTACATATGTATTTGGATGTAAATACTGCCATGAGCTAAGTTATAAAGCTCCAATCAGCGGTAGCGGTGTCATGTTATTATGTTGTCATGTTGGTTTGCTTCTCAGTAGGGTGATCATTGTAAATACTGCATCAAGATATGTTATAAAGATCCATGGGTAGCATGTTTGCTTTTCAACGGCCTTGCTGAGGTATAAGTGTGGTTGAACATTGAGGACGGTATCCCCCAAGGGGGAGGGTTCTGTAACAACCCTGATGAAAATTCCATGTAATAAAATTTAATAAAGGAAAAATAATAACTATGGTTGATGGGACACTTATTCCAAGCTGAATGTTGGGCAAAACATCTTAGTGGGTGTTCATTTGGTTTATTATGGCTAAGGAATTTGGCAAAGGCAATGGAAAAGGCTTTGGAAATGGAAAGTGGCATTTTTGGCACATTTATTTATGAAAATAATGGAAATTAGGAGAAAATGAAGGTGGAAGGTCACAGGTTGCATGTGAGGAGGAAAATGAAGGAAAATAATGGAAAATGAAGAAAATAGAGGCCTAATTGATAAAAAAGACTTATGAGGATCAGTTGGTACTTTTTGTCAGTTCAGTTTTGGAGCTCCCTCATTATTCTCTCTCTCTCTCTCTCTCTCTTGGACACTTAGAGTTTTCTTGGAAGGAAAAAACAAGCAAAGGAAAGTAAGGATCAAGCAAGGAAGAGCAGGATCAAGCAACTTCAGTAGGAATACTTGCAGGTAACATATTGCATACGTGGTTTTCTAGTTGATTTTGACATGCATGGCTTTGCATGTTGGTGTATGGTTCTCCTGCTATCGGTGGTATGGTTTTGTCAGGTTATGATAGTGGTTTTTGGCCTAGCCTTGGCTTTTTCGGATACCCATGGTGTGATGGGATTGTTTTCTCGGTTTTGAGTTTTGGAATTACCGAATGGTTTTCGAAATTTGGGGCGGAGGTGGTCTCAGGAAAATTCCCAAAGGCCTAACAATCCCTTAACCGATTTTGGCGGGATATACGGTAAAGCCTAAGGGTGGAGTCTAGGTTTAGGGCCTAGTGATCTGGTGTGGATTGCGGTAAATCCTGAGAGACTGGTGTCTCGGTTTATGGCCTAGTGATTCAGTGTGGATTGCAACAAAGCCTAAGAGACAAGGAGACAGAAAATTCCTCAAGGATAGTGAGGGAATCCGAAGGCATTCCAAGCTCGATTTAGTTTTGTGATCTCAATGTTGGTTTTGGTGAGGCCACGGTGTGGTGAGGATGGAGGCAGTTTAACCTCTGGACTCCCTTGGTTGTTTTTGAATTGGTTTATCCATGAGATCCCATATTCATGCTTGGAATATGGCACGGGGGTGAATGGCTGAAGAGAGGATTGGCTCAACCATTCTATGGTCGGGTGGTACGTGGAAGTTCGAAACTTGGTCAGCTTTGCCTACGATTAATAAAAGCTAAGTTCTCTTGCTTTTGTACTTGTTAATATGTGGCTTTAATGGTTGTTATCTCATTGTTATTTTCATGGTTTAATGTTGGTTACCTCAGAGGTGGGGATGGTTCCTGGGAGTCTTGTTGCTAATGTGGAAGGTTTTTATGTTGTGTTTACGTTGGTTCCACTTCCTTGAGGTGACTTAGGAGGTTGAATCATATAATAGTAACTTCTCGTCACATGTTTACCCAGGTTGGCCGGTTACTTGGGTAGATGTGGGAGGGGGTGTTACAATGGGGACCATTGCTTCCTAAGGGGGAAGGACTAATCTAGGTGGACACTGGTGCCCAACCACCTATTCCACGTAGAACCCCAACACTATTTCCTTTTAGTTTCCTACTTTCTAGCACAATTTACTATTTTTTGGCAGTTTTTCAGGTCCTAAACTTTTAGAGTCGTTTTGAGGCCCTAAACGATGTTTTTTTGGAAAACGAGAAGGCCCATAAGATGTTTTAGGGGTCTGTAGTGGAAAGTTGTTGTCCTCATATAGATATTTCTAACGAGGTTTGTATGCATCAAACCGAGATTGTATGCCAAAGTTACAACCCCAGGAAGTTGACATACCAACTAACCTCAACGTGGCCTAAAACATTTTTGTGCTTCATCTCCTAGGATTAAGTTTTTGGATGTTTAGGGTTTCCCATTGTTTTATCAATAATAATAAAAAAGGCCTTCAAGCCTCATTGTAACATAGTTTAGAAGGCATGTAGCTGTCACATCTCATTTTAGAGATAACTACCATCAACCTAGCTAGTTTATTTCCATTCTGCATGTAAACAATTTTCAATATTTGTTTTTTTGTTTTTGTTTTTTGTGAAGTTGTTTGTGATAATCCAGGATTGATCTATGGCCTGAGGAGTCGCGACCCATGAGCATCTATTCCATCAAATTCACCCAAGGATCACACCCGGCCTGGGCCACACCAGCCCTAAGCTGACTTGATTTTTCAACATTTCTCCTCCACCTAGCACATGGCACAACCACCCCCCGTGAGGTTTAATCTTGGGTCACCTTGCTAACAAGGTCTATCCTCAATCGGTTGTGCTAGTGGGACTTGACCAATTTTCAGTATTTGTTATTAATGAGTTGAAGTTCAATTTTTTATATAAATCCGTGTTTCTGTTTAAATCTATATTTCATTTTGTTCCTGCATAAATCTAGATCACTCTCTCTTCCCCTTCTCTCCTTCTCTCTCTTTTCCCTCACGCTCTCATCTCTTCCTCACTCTCTATCCATCTCTCTCTTGTCACTCCCCCTCTCTCAATTCCTCTCTCTCCCACCTCCCACTGTCTCCCCCCCATCACTCTATCTCTCTTTTTTCCCTCATGCTCTCATCTCTTCCTCACTCTCTATCCATCTCTCTCTTGTCACTCCCCCTCTCTCAAGTCCTCTCTCTCCCACCTCCCTCTATCCCCCCCATCACTATATCTCTCTCTTTGCCCTCCAACTCTGTCACTATCTCCATCCCTATTTACTTCCCCCTCTCCCACTCTGTCCCCCCTCCATCGTTGTGTCTCCCTCCCTCTCTCTCTTCCCCTTCTCTCCCCCAGTCTCTCTCTCTCTCTCTTCCCTTTCTCTCCCTCTCTCTTTCTTTCTCTCTCTCTCCACCTCTATCTCTCTATGTCTTTGTTATTCCCTCTCTCTCTCTCCCTCCATCTCTTCTTCTTCCTCCCGAGCCCTCTCTCTTCCTTCGTCTCTCTCCCTTTCTTTCCCTCTTCCCTTTGTATGTCTGTTGGCTTAAGGGGGCCTGACCCAAGTTCAACATTAGTTAACCAAACCAATCCCTACACTACTGGCCCTTTCGACATCAGTTCATGGAGTGTGGACTGTAGTCTCACCCGAAGGACTATGGGGGGATGCTGGAACCAGGTTTCCGCACCCTTGAGATGGATGTGATGTCAGTTTATCCTGGCTATACCTGCTAGCACGCAGGTTGCGTAGCCATCTGTTCCACCCTTCAGTACCTTCATGAAAGGATACAATTGGCTTTCATGCAACCCTAACCAGGGGCTGGTATACTTTCACACTACTACGACAGCGAGCTGTGATATCCCCCAAACTACGCTAAGTATCTTACTTGTCTTATTAACAGATCTTAGTTAGCTTCACGTAAACAGGTGTTCTTACTTGCATTCACTTAACCAATATGATTACATACCTTTGCACATCATATAAGCATTATAAGTGACTTCATACCCAAACATAACCAGATGCATAAAGCGGAAATAAGGACGCAACAATTGCATAATACTTCTCTTTATTGATACTTTCGAACAATTACAGACTCGACCTGCCCTGTGTACTCAGCAGCAGGGGTCCACGCACTCAGCAGTAGACTTCTAGGCCTCTACGCACTCAGCTGCAAAGCCTCTACCTACGCTACGACCCAAAACTTAGACTTCTACTTTAGAGATATCTCTCATACATGTTCGATCTTCTTCATTGATTCCATAATGCCTCTAACTACTTAGAGCTTAGCTCTATTTATACAATCCCATGGTCTGTGGACCATGGGTAGATATTTTACACCTGACATTACATTTTCAAAATAAGGGCGGACAACTCTATGACTCTTTAACAACGACGTGCTCCGCGACCACAAAATGCGGAGTCTTCTCCTCTTGTTTTCTGTTGTTTTGCCAGTTTCGCAGCGTCATGCGCTGCCTGGGCCTTAGCCTCTTCTTCCTCCTTTCTGTGCTTCTCTTCCAGCTGCGCCATTCGGAGCTTTGTTTCTTCCTTCTTACGTTATGCGGTGGACTTATCCGTTTCCACCGCGGAGCCAGTTGGAGCGCGCTACTCCGGCGGCCAAGACTTGAGGACTGCGAAAATCACATCATCAGTCGCCACATATGGTAGGTTATGCCATGTCTTCGTAGAGTCCTTTCGCGCCGTAATAAAGACATGGTGGAAATTTGCTCTGAACTCTGCAAAGCTATGTAGACTAGCGTATACTATGGGCGACAACCGCGGATTGCGATTGATCCCCATCCGGATATTCATCTCCATTAAGACCCAAAAGATCTTACTTTCTTTTATTCGTTGCCCATCCTTGGTCTCCCATAACGAAGCGCACTTCGCTACCTCTGGAAGGTCCGACGCGACCGAAGGGAATTGGCTGTCTTTAAGAAGCTCCCATGCCACCAGTACAATCGACAACAGAAGCCACGCGTAGTGAAACGTTTTGCTTGCTCCTATGCCTCGCAACAGTTCGCAAGGAACTCACCGCAAAGATAATTCGACCAGTTGAACTAGACTCCTTCAGCGCATTTGGCCGCTAGTGCAATCACAGGCATGGGCACCTCATCCGCGCGGCACTTCCGCATCACTTTTCCTGTCAGTAATTGTGTCACGACCTTGACTTCAGGGTTGTTAATACTGGATATGGCATATCCTCACTTCTTCTTCTCCAACTTGAACTTCTTTTTCATCGCTTTCGCGAGGGCCAACTTGCCAACTTTTCCTTCTGATATGTTGGTTGGATCCTCCCTTGAGTAAGGCAACCATGTAATTCGATGAATCAAGTGGTCTGTGATGGGAATGGGCTCCTCCAACCAAAAACACCCAGCATGCACCAAGCAAAGCAGTTGAATGATGACGAAGACGATCATTGGGGTGCGATGGTAATGCGACACCTAGAACAGGTTTAGCAATCTGGCTTTCTCTACACCCTTGAGCCATTTACGCGGCTCCAATTCAATCATTCTAGCCATCGCGTCAATCCGTCGGCGCATTAGCTATTCAATCGCTAAATGCAGGAATTTCTCATGATTCGCAAGGTCCTAATCTTCAAACTTTAGTATAGGAACTCTCCCTAAGTGCGGCCCCTCAAAAACATTATCATCTGGGAGAAATGGGGTTTGCAGGGAGCTCTTGCTCTCGTCTATGTCCTTCGGCACCTTAGATTTACGCTTGCGCGGAGGAACATATTTTGGTAATCGGGTAGTAGGGTTCGCACCCTGGGTTTCAACTTCCATTTCCTCGTCCTACTCATCCACCAGGATTTCTTCAGATACCTCCTCGTTGGCCTCCAGATTAATGGCTTTCCCCTTTTCCTGCAAGGTGAGCTTGGTCCTCTGTGAGTTTCTTGGTGAGACGTGCACTGGTATCATAGCATGCTTATCCTTCTAAGGTCTCGGTGTTTTGGGTGATTTCCTCAATTATTATTCTGACGCTCTCTGGGGCTTCTACTACCCCAATTTCCTACGGGGATTCCTCGGCTGTCACTGCTCCTGTGTCCATGGCTTCTGCAGGTGCTGACATAACGCTATTCCACAATTCTTGTAATGTCTCTGTTAGTTGCTCAAACAATGAATTCGCTTTCAGAATATCAAATAAGTCTCGGTTCATGTATACTTGAGCGCACAACAACTCAATTCTCAAAATGCCAAGTGTTTTCCATTGGATATCCACTTGTAATTTATAGGGCCTTTTGAATTAAAATTCGACCGTTCCCCCCACATTCGGCCCATTAATGCTAGATTGGCGACAAATTTCCAAGAATCTAAGCCATAAGTATTGTCTTAAATTCCTGCCGCCGACTCCATTTGGTCCCAAACCGACCATCAAATCATGAATAGTGACTTTAACGTTCACTTTCTGGCGGACCTGCGCGCTAGCGCAGCTGTCTTTGCACTATCGCGGACCCTGTGACACTTCGCGCAGTCCTGACATCGTTGCTCCCCAAATCGAGCAGTGTAGTTTATAGTCCCGCACATCCTTTCAGCTGCCTGGAGTGCTAAGACTGTGCTTCTGTCGGCTAGTCAGATGGTCGGGCCACCTGTGTATGGCTTCAATCGACTGCCATTCACCTTTCTTGGGAAGGGATCTCCATTCAACTTAACCAGTTGGACCGCGCCACCGTCGGTAATCTCCTTAATAACATACAGCCCTAGCCAATGCATTCTGAATTTCCCTGGAAATTTATAAAACTTACTATCATACAATAGCACCAAGTCATTCACCTTAAAGGTGTGCAACTTAATATGTCTGTCAGGCCATGCTTTTTCTCGCTGCTTTTGGACATGTTATGAAATCCAGCCAAAAGTCTATCTTCTTCGAGCTCATCCAACTGCGCGAGCCTCTCTTCCAGGGATCCACAATCTGTCATACCTATGAGCACTGCTATGTGCAGACTAGGCATGATGTATTCCATAGGCATCACCGCTTCAACCTCGTATACCAACCTAAAGGGTGTTTGTCCTGTTAACTTCTTGCACGTTGTTTGCTAAGCCCATAACGCTACAGGTATGCGTAGGTCCCAATCACTTTGATGAGCATTGCATGCCTTGGTCAACACGTTTTCAAGCACTTTGTTGAACGCCTCCACTATCTCGTTAGCCTGTGGGTGACAAGGTGTGCTCTTTTGGTGATACACCTGAAATTCTTTTGTCAGCATGCTAATTGTTTCGTTCAGAAAGTGCGTACCCCGATCACTCATCAAAATCTTTGGACATCCAAATTGCGTCAGTACATGTTCAAATAGAAACTTGACAGCCGTCATGCTCGTGTATTCCCTCACCAGCTGTGCTTCTGCATAACGAGTCAAATACTCTGTCGCAGTGATAATGTACCTCGCACTCGTTTTCCCTTGAGGCTAAATAGGTCCTACAAAATCTATTGCCCACTTTTCGAAAGGTTGCAACGTCATTTGTGGATTCAAAGGAATTTCATCCCTCGACAACGACTAACTTGTCCTTTGACATACATCACATGCCTTGCAATATGCTTTTGAATCTTGATGAAGGGTTGGCCACCACAACCTTGCGCGTAGAATCTTCTACGCGGTTGCTCTCCCTGCATAATGTTCTCCTGTGACACTCCCATGAGCATCCGCGAGGATGCTGCTTCTTTCAAGATCAGGTACATACCTTCGAAGTATCTCATCAGTCCCCATATTATATAAATGCCCAACAATGATAGAGAAATCTGTCGCGCGCACCACTAATTCCTTCTTTTGCTGGACATAGTATCCTTCTAGCATAGTTCCAGTGTTAGGAATTGCATTATATCCTCAAAATGTCCATCCGCGACGCACACAACAAAGAGATGTGCGTCAGGTAATCCTTCCTCCAAATTAGTGGGTTCCTCCCCTATCTCATTGCGCGATAGGTGGTCACGTCTCGTGTTCAATCGTCCAGGCTTCACAACAACTTCAAAATCGTACTCTTGGAATAATAAGAGCCATCTACAGATTCACCCCCCCCCCCCCCCCCCCCAACACAAGCTTATTGACCAGGTACTTTAGCGCAGAGTGCAGATGCACCCGCTCAGGTTGGGGCTTTTCTCCATAGGTCTGCGTCCATTTGGCTAGATGCACGCGTGGATCATTTTGCCCATCATACTTGTCTGTCAGTCGCATCTTAGGCTTCCCAAATCGAGCTCGCATCATCCTCCTACATTCACGCCAATCATCGAAACTCCCCTTGTGCATACTGGCACCATCTTGCGGGCGTAGCGTGCAGTGCCTAGTCTAAGGCCTGGAAGCATTTTTTTTTTTTTTTTTTCAAATGCATCCAAAAATATATCTATGTCATTCAGTCCATCATAGGTAGGCAAATTTCTTACCTCTGACGACACACAACACAGTGACCGGGTCATCATGTTGCAATTCAGCGTAGTTACTTCGTGTAACTGATTCTACCAGTGTTCTATTTCATCATCGCAATCCCATGTAATCCACCCACTTGTGGTGGGATTCACCCAGCCTTGGTCTCGGGTTGTTATCTTAAAGATGCAGTCCAGATCATCATCACTCTCATAATCGCAGACCGACTCCGTATAACGCGATCCTTTAGCAGGATCCAGGGGTATTATTATGCGCAGTGACTCCTTCTCAAAGATCATCTCTCACTTCTTCAAATTGATTACTCTGTTCATATCAGTAGCCCAATCAATTCCCAAGAGCGCAGGGTAGGGATTGTTATCATCAACGATCTCTATTACTTCAAAATCTACCAACGTGCTCGCTCCCTCGATATCCACGGTCACTCCCTGTAGCTGCCCCATGGGTATGATTTTCTGTTGGTTCGCCATCCTCAACTGAATCAGAGACCATTGCAGTGCAAGTCTCCCCATTCACTCCCATGTCTGTGTCAGTAGAACATTTGCATCTGATCCCAAATCCATAATGACTTGATCAATTTCGTATTCTCCGATTTGCGCAGTGAGTCTCTTTTCACGCCCCGTCTTTGTCTTATGCTTTCCAATCTTGCGGACTACACACGGTTCACCAGATGCGGTTCCAACACATCTATTAATAAGTTCTTGTAACCCTTTCACATCTTTAATGTCGCGCAATAGCTTCATATAGGTTTATAGGAAAGTTGTGAGCATAGAGGGGTCCATCTTCGACTTCGGTTTATCCTTGCTTCTTGAAGTGGAGGCCTCTGCGAAGCTCTACTTAGCTTCCATGAATGCTTCACAAGCATGCTCCAAATCAAACTCAGCCTCTTTCATTGGGGCTTTACGAACCCATGTACTGTCTTTTCGGTTGTTTCCCCTTATCATCTCCTGTGGCGATTCCACTTCGGAGCACTATTTACGTTCAGACCTTCCTCACGTGGCGTAGACCTCATCATCTGCAGGTTCTGAGTCGGGCGAGGTGGTAGCGCTCCTTTGTCATGTATCCTAGCTATTAGCGTAGGACAATCTTTTGTTTCATGATAAAACAATGTGCAATACTTGCACGATGTGCACGTTGGATTAGTGCAATCGCGGGCATAGTGTCCTCGCCCTCCGCAATTGTAGTAAATCAACTGTCTGCGACCTTTACCAGGTCATCCTTCACCTCAGCCTCGTTCCTGCCCCTGAAATCCTATCCGTGCCATCCTTGCATTCTGGTCAAGGGGCCGCGTTTCGGCCTGAACCCTATAGGCGGGAGTTCTATCCATCATCAATTCGTAGCTCCTGCAAGTGCGCTCATCATGTCCTACCGATCTGCAAAAGTTGCAGAACAACTGTTCCGGCGTTTGTACATACTTCTGAAGCAAATGACAGTTATCCGTGGCATGTTTTCTAGCTATTTGACAGATAGCGCACTGCAAAGCAAGCACCGCACTAGGTCCTGCTTGAGCTTCCGGCCTTAAAGGCATCAGTCCTCGTCCTGCAAGGTAATTTGTAAAGATAGAGCAGTGGTCTTTGTCATGACCCTGACTCTTGCATTTCAAACACCATACCTCTTTGTGCACCTTTGGCCGAACCGTCCTATCCTACTTTAAGCTTTGCATCTCAAGGCACAGATTCTTTAGTTGTGCGTGGATCTGCTGAACTCCTAGATTATTAGGTTCTTGCATCGGGGTCTCATGTAGTCTCATGGAAATCTCCAAGGCCTTTGCCTGAGTTGTTTTCTTCTGCTGTGACAACGCACTCCTTAAGTGTGGTAGTAGCGAAGCCACAAACCACTCGCGATGCTGTCCATCTGTCAAATCCATGTTGGCTTCGCGGATCGTACATTTCAGCCTCTTATCTAATTCCCAAGGTGTCTCGCCTGGTAGCATCATGATTTCTTTGAATCCTAAGATTGACTACGCTTCAGATTTAGGCCTGCTAAATTCCCTATTCAGTGCTGCTTGGATGTCCGCTACTCTAGCATTCAGGTTATCACTGGAGTACTTAATGTACCAGGTTAGCACGCGATCTTGTAGAGCACTAACCAGTGTTGCCTTCTTTATGTGATCATCTGTAACACCTTGAGCTTCCCATACAACCCTCACAATGAACCAGAATTGGTCTGGGTCCTTGTTTCCCAAGCCTTTGAACAAAGGCAACTTCGCTGTGTTTGCCATACTGAATTGCGGTGGTGGTGGAGATGGTATGGGCGAAGTTGGAGGTGATGGCGGTGAAGATGGAGGTGGTGTGGGTGGAGGTGGCATTTGCATAAATCCTTGTCTTATCAACTGAATAGCACTTCGCAAAGAGACATTCGCTATCCCTTCTTTGTCTCTTCGTGGAGGTGAAATCAAGGGGCTATACTCTGGACCCTTATTTCCTTCGTTTCTGTAACTTTTTCTGCTTCGCGTAGTCCCAAACATCAAGGTAGCTGCATGACACGTTTTTCATACAACAACATTTTAATCCAAGTATTCAGAGATTTAACATACTTACCTCACGGTCCTTTGAAAAAGCGTCGCTCTACCTCGCTATAGCTGACTGAGGTGTCGACCAGGAACTCAGTAACAAATCCTCCTATGATGCGATCGAGCCAATTATCGACAGCGCGCACAATTTTATCCTTTGATGCTTCCAACCTTTGCACTAGCTCTGTGGTCCACATAATAGGATCGTCAAGTTTCCACCTTCCTTAGCTATCTGTTAGCTCCGCGATCCACTCGTATAGCTCAATAGGGAAGGAGGCGAAAAAGATTTCGTGGATCTCCGTATACAGGTATCGGTCCAACCACTGTTCTTTTGACAGTCGCGAGTTTCTGTTTTCTTATGTCGTGAACCGTGAATTATTCTGTCTTTATTCTTTCTTAGTTGGATTCTAGCGATACGACATCACACATCTCTCATGCAGATTCTGATCCTGGCAACCGAACCATTTGTTGGCTTGAGGGGGCCTGATCCAGTTTCAACATTAGTTAGCCAAACAAATCCCTACACTACTGGCCCTTTCGGCATTAGCCCGCGGAGCGCGAACTGAAGTCTGACCCGAAGCAGTATGGGGGGATGCTCGAACCAGGTTTCTGCACCCTTGAGATGGATGTGATGTCGGTTTATCTCAGCTATACCTACCTGCACGCAGGTTGCTTAGCCCTCCGTTATGCCCTTCAGTACCTTCGCGAAAGGATACAATCGGCTTTCGTGCAGCCCTAACCAGGGGCTGGTATACTTTCACGCTGCTAGGGCGACGAGGTGTGATATCCCCCAAAATACACTAAGTATCTTACATTTCTTATTAAGAAATCTTAGTTAGCTTCGTGTAAACACGTGTTCTTACTTACGTTCACTTAACCAATACAATTACATACCTTCGTGCATCATATAAGCATTATAAGTGAAATTCATACCCCAACATAACCAGATGCATAAACTGGAAATAAAGACGCAGAAATTGCAGAACACTTCTCTTTATTGATACTTTCAGACAATTACAGACTTGACCCACCCTGCGCACTCAGCTGCAGGGGTCTGCGCACTCAGCTGCAAACTTCTAGGCCTCGGCGTACTCAGTTGCAAAGCCTCTACCTACGCTACGACCCAAAACTTAGACTTCTACTTCAGAGCTATCTCTCATACACATTCGATCTTTTTTATTGATTCCATAATGCCTCTAACTACTTAGAGCTTAGCTCTATTTATACAATCCCATGGGCCGTGGACCATGGGTAGATCTTCTACAGCTGACATTACATTTTCAAAATAAGGGCGGACAACCCTATGACTCTTTAACAATTACGCGCTCCGCGACCACAAAATGTGGAGTCTTTACATTTGGATTACAAAATTTGACCAAAATATGGGCTTTTAGCCCCAAAACTGCCCTTGGGGGATCTTGCGCCCAACAATGTCCCCCCCATAACTCTCTCTATATTTATTTTTCTCTCTCTTTTCCCTCCAACTCTGTCATTATCTCCTCCCTTTCTCCTTCTCTCTCTCCCTTCTCCATCTCTATGCCTCTCTCTCTCTCTCTATCCCTTATCTCCTTCTCTTTCTCCTTTCCTTCTCTCTGTCTTCCCTCCTTCTTTCCTCTCTTCCTCACTCTCTCTCCATCTCTCCCTTATCATTCCCTCTCTCTCTACTTGTCTCTACCTCTATCTCTCTATGTCTTCATTCTTCCCTCCTTCCCTCTCTCCTCTCCCTCTCATCCTCCCCCTCTCATCCTCCCCCTCTTCATTCCTCTCTCTCCCACCTCCCTCTCTCTCTTCTGTCCTCCCCATCACTCACTCTTTCTTTCGCTTTTCCCTCTAGTTTTGTCACCATCTCCCTCCCTCTCTCCTCCCCGCCTCTCCCCCTCCATCTCTCTCTTTTTCCCTCTCGCCCCCACTTCCATCCATATGATCGAGAATCATCGCTTTGTGTAATCATTAATATATGTAAGGTCTAAGATATTTTACATTTTGATTTTTTATTATGAAATAAGTTATGGTTATATGTAAGGTCTAAGATATTTTACATTTTGATTTTTTATTATGAAATAAATTATGGTTTTGGGCATATGGTATTAATAAACCATTGTATTGACAAACATATTTACAAGTTAATAATATCCATGGTAAAGTGGGGATGAATATCCATGGTTAAAAATCTTGTTATGTAGTAAGTTTTTTGCACTATTAAGTTTTTTACGTACTTATTAATTAAATTTAAATATGGTTACAAAATCATTATTAGTCCTTGCCAACACAAGGCTCTAGTAATTGAATTGTCTAAAAAAATATTTTTCAAACATTTGATTGGACCATAACTTGAAAGCCTTATTGCACCTTTGCACATTATAATGCCAAATGGATAACTGCCTTACATATTTATGCCATAATTTATGGACATCGTTGCAATATTCATGCATAATTTTAGATATTTATGTAGTGATTTTTTATTCTTAAACTTTATAGTAAAACCATCAAAAAATAAAATCCTTGAAAATAGGTCATACTTAGATAAATAACATATTTACCATCAATTACTTCCCACCATATTTTAAAGAGTCTTTGTATAAAAATGGATAAGAATAAGATACAAATAAATATACTCACTAAAAGTTACTTCCCACCATTATTTAGATTTTCCTTAATATTTATATATGAATAAAACTCTAAATATGTAATTACAATATAACAAATTAACTTTCATTATTCTTATTACTTTTAACTTTTTATTATTAATTAAACCAAAACTATTTATTATAACATGTATTATTTATTATATTTTATATAATAAATTTCTCACGGTGGAAAACCAAATGTCACAATGAAAAATTGCTATTACCTCCGGTCGATTTCAAATTCAATTCCTCTCGATTTCAAATTACATATTTAAAATTACATTTCCATTTTCAATTATAAAAGTCATGCTTGGATGGTTAAAAGTGATTCTATTTTTTAACTAAAGGATGCTGTCCACATATGCTACACACATAGATGTGGTAATGGTATAGGCGATGATTAACATCTCTAGTCAAAGGTAAGTGAGATAAGTAGAGATGTACATATAGATTATGTTTGTGTGCTAAATTTTGTATGGATGTAGGCATTGTGCTTCAACCTTATCCATCAATAATGATGGTGATATGATATTACTTGCATTATTCTTTTTTTAATGAATGTTATTGTAAATTATTAAATCAGATTTAATGGAAGAGTTTAATGTAAAATATGAGTGTTTTTTATTTTCCTAATTGGGTTGAGCTTAGGCTAAAGGTAGTTTTATTGTCAGATGAAATAATAATTTGCTTTTCTATGTGGATGAACTTAAACACTTTTTGGGATAATTTAGTCTTCACAAAAGTGGCTTCCATTTTCAACTCTTTATTATGAAACTTTAAAGTAAAACCTCCTGAAAATTAGACCCTACAAAAACCAACTTGTCTACACTTCATGAATTAAATACTTCCTATTATACCATGCAATATTTATAATTATTAATTTTAGTTTTTTTTGTATATATATATAATGCAATTTAATAAAGTCAAAATGTTTACATAACATAACTTAAACCCTGCAAAAACTAACTGGTCTACACCTCACTAATTAAATACTTCCTATTATACCAGCCTAGATCCATCTTAATTCCAGATCTACCAAGTTAGAGGAATCAAATCTCTTCACATGCAATATTTATAATTATTAATTTTAGTTTTTTATATTTGTATTTTTATATTTTATTTGTTTATTTTTATTTTTATTATATTATGAATTTAATCAAGTCAAAATATTTACATAAACTTTACTACATCTTTTCCATAGTGATTTGGAAATAGGGCTGTCTTAGACGCAATACAAAGATGACATCCATATTAAAATTCATTATACACATAACTTGTTTACTTTATTTTAATTTATAAAATTACACAATTCTAAAAATTTAAAAAATAAATTAAGAACACTTAAAAATAATTAACTTCAATGGAAAACAACCAGTTTAAATTATTTTATAAAAAAACTAATTTAATTCATAAATAAATTTGTTTTTTTTTTAATTTAAAATCTTTCTCATATTTAATTAAAAATATAAAATATTCACATTACAATTCATTTATAAATTTATAAAATTATTTTTCAGAAGAAAAAAGCTGTATATTTATATAATTATGATATTCATCATGTACATAAAGGTGAAGAGGGGATATTAACAATATTTCTAGCCATATTACAAAAAGGTACCATATATGCATCTACAGAAAAAGTTAATCTGTCAACCATGATTGCGTTTACTGATAGATCTAAATAACTTGATTGATAGAGAAATTAGACCCTTATACAGAGGATAAGGAAACTAATACATGATACATGTGCATAAGACAATGATTAAAGGACGAGTCCATGATACATACCAGGATAGTTCAGTATTCCTATATACCCGGCATGGAGAATGGTTGAATTTGATGTGTGATAGTTCCCATTGTGATGCTCAGGTACCATCTTCCGCACTGTGTCTGCAAGCCCCGCTTAGATAGCGCATCAACAATCATATTCTGTGATCGTTTTACATGTGAAATGGATAAAAGAGAAGTCTTCCAAATAGATGATATCCTATGCATCCATCCAGAAAGATTGGCGTTTTTCATTGAATGTTTTCCAGTCACATGCTCGATGATGATTTTTGAGTTGCCGAAGATCTGTATTGGGCCAGTATTCAAAAAGGTGCAAAAAATAAGGAAATCATATAATGCCATGGCCTCCGCTTTGTTGCTTGTCCCTGGGCCACCATTCCAATAAATTGAAAAGTGCTGGTCTTTGACTATGTTGATGTATATTCCGCATGCACACAAACCGTCTTTTGCAGCTCCATCAATGTGAGCCCTCGGATAAATTAACTGAGAAGGGGCAGTCGCATTAGATTTTTGTTTCATTGGTTGGGGAATATAAGGGAGGATAGAGAGATAATAGGGGATTATCTTATCATATGTGAGCTTGAAATCCTCCTTGCTGTTTTGAAAAATCACTCTATTCCGCCATTTCCAAACAAACCAGCACATTATAAGGGGAATGGGTCTCCATATAACTTTCTGGGATCCCCACCATTCAAAAGCTTCCATAATGGATGTATGGGATTTGTCGATGAAACCAAAGTGTGAAGCCAACTTCTTCCAAAGGTCCTGTGTGTGGATGTAGTTTAGAAATATATGCATGTTGTCCTCTGTTTCAGATAGACAGATTGAGCAGATAGCGGAGCCGTGCCAATTCCTTTTTTGTATATTGGTCCATGTGAGGTCTTTGTTATGGAATACAAGCCATGAGAATAGAATTATTATTAATGGGCATCCAGATTTCCAGAATGCATTTGGAAATATTTTCCAGGTATTATCATGGTGTTCTTCGATTAAGGAGAGATATATATCTTTGACCAAAACATTTATCCTACCTCCCATACCCCGCCAAGCGATGATGTCTTTATCCTCTGTCCTGATTATCCCACCACTCTTCATATTCCAGGTTACCTTATCCCATAGGACTGCCATTTAATCATGAAGGCCCAGATCAATTGCAGATTTCCATCTTGGAATTGCACCCTGCCATTCCTGAATGACCTGATCCCAGAAAAATATACCTTTTTGTTGAAGGAACGATACAAGTTGTTGCGGGATCTGGAAACCTTCCTCTACCCCCATGATAGAATCCAGGCCTATGACATTGCTGTTGCCAGATTGAAATTTCCAAACCAGATTTTTGAAAAAGAAGAGTTGTATCTTTTGGAAGCTCCTCCAAATAGCCGATCCACGAGCGGGTCCCAATGTTCTGTTCCTGAACCAATATGTGAAATCTCTGTTCCCCAGATATTTTATCCTAATAGCATTGCTCCATAAGCTATCTCCTAGTACCGCTTTCCATAGTGATTTACATAATAGGGCCAATTCGAAACTGCGAAGGTTCATAATGCCCCAACCCCCCATCTTTTTAGGGAGGGTAATATTTGTAAGTTTGGTGAGATGGAATTTTCTTTTTTCTTTACAACCCCCCCATATGAAGATTGCCATTAAATTGTTTAATTTTTTAATGATGCTTGACGGAATGTAGAATAGGTGTGCCCAATAGACAATGAGTTGTGCAAGTACTGGTTGTGTGAGAATCATCCTACCAGCCAATGATAGGCATTTGAATTCCCAACCTGAAATCCTTTTGTAAAATCTGTTGAGGATCCAAGACCAGTCAGTTATGGAATAGCCCAAAGGCTTCAAATGATAGCCCAAATATTTCATTCCTTCTTTAATTGATATTGCTTGTATGTCAAAGAGTTGAGAAATATATTCCATATCTTCCATATTGACTTCTCCATAGTGAAAAGATGATTTGCCTTCATTGATACACAAACTAGTCGCCCTATGAAAGGATCTTAAAATTTCATGCAAAATTTGCCAAGACTATCTACAGAGCATAGCAAAAAGTAATATGTCATCCACGAAAAGGTTATGCGAGAAGTTGTTACCTCTGCGTATGGAAAGTGGACGACAATTACCCATTGAAACAACTCTTTTTATATGAAGGCTGAGAGTATCCATTACTAAAATAAATAGAAGGGGCAAAAGGGAGCAGCCCTGCCGGAGGCCCCTGGCAGCAGTGAAAAATATAGTAGGAATACCATTTATGAGAATGGCATAATTTACCTTCTCCACGCAAGCCATTTTCCAGTTTGTGCATTGACCATTTAGCCCAATTTTAATGAGGAGGCATCGCAGATAGCCCGAGTCAAGGCAATCGTAGGCTTTTTTGAGATCAATTTTTTGAATGGCTGCGCCATTTTTTGTGTGTGTATTGGATGTAGACATTCCTGTGTTATAGCCACAACTTCCAAAATGTTTCTACCATTTAAAAAACCATGTTGTTCTCTAGTAAGAAAATTAGAGAGAGTGCCACAGATCCTTTCTGCAATAATTTTAGGATGATTTTATAAATAGTATTGCATAGGGATATAGGTCTGAAATCTGAAAAAGTAAGAGAATCCTTTTTTTTTGGAATCAAGGCAATGTAGGTGGAGGTGATGATATGACTTATTTTTCCCTCCATTCTGGACTCCTCAACCATCCCCAAAATATCATTTTTCATCATCTCAAAGAAATGGATGAAAATGTCGATGGACCATCCATCTGGTCTCGGACATTTATCTTTTTAAAAATATTTCATAACAAACAATAATTCTTCCTCCGTAACAACAACAAATAAGCGGTCATTTTTTCAAAATCAAACATGCATGGAAAGGGTTCAATGCCCCACATAATATCATTTATTTCAATGTGCATGTCTCGACTATATGCTTTCTGGAAGAAGTTCACCGCTTCTTTGGAGATCTCCTCTTGCGAGTGTAGTATCTGGCCTTCTTCATCTCTTATATGCCATATAGAATTTGATTCCCGTCTTTTATTTGCAAAACGATGGAATAATTTCGTGTTCTTGTCGCCCTCCTTTAACCAAATGGCCCGACTTTTAAGCCTCCATGACGCTTCTTCAATGGACAATAGCTTCTGTTTCTTTTTTCCTAGCTCCCATAGCTAAGAGAGAATATCCCATGATAAGATATGGGAAGACATACTACTGGCAATGTTTCCAGGTTCTTTCTTTATCTCTTGAAGTTCTAGCCTATTAGATCATTTTTTTAAGAGCTTGCCACTCTTTTACCGTCTTCCACAACCTATTCATTCTGCCAATCAAGGATTTTGTATGGGAAGACCCAAGTCGAGGATCATAAGATTGCCATGTTTCCCGAACAATATTGTTGAAGTCCTCATCCTCAAGCCATATCCTATTAAACTTGAAAGGTTAATTTTTCCAGAGATGCTGATCCGTCCATTGCAAGGAGATCAGCCGGTGGTCAGATATGAACAGTGGAAGAGTATATGAGATAGGCAGTCCGAGATCCCCCATTAACTTATCAAGAATAATGAATCTATCTAATCTTTTAGCAATATAAGCATCTCCCGACCTTCCATTGTCCCAGGTAGGAGATAGAGAATTTGGGCAAATATCAACAAAGTTGTACTGTAGAAGAGCCTCCTTGATGTTCTCACCAACAGGGTCTTTTTTCCTACCTTTTCCCCATACTTCGTCTGGGCCCAATGTGCAATTAAGGTCACCAACAATAAGGAGAGATTCTATCTCCATGATCCCAGAAGATAGGAAACGATTCCAGTATGAAAATTTGTCTTTATGGGGTGCATATACGTTCAGAATATGGATCGAGAACACCCTGCCATGAAATTTGGCAAGAATCAAAATACCATCTAGACATCGAAAGGTTCTTGCCGAGATCCATCTCGGATCCCAAAGAAAAACAAGCCCTCCAGATAAACCCAATGCCTCTGTTGCCGAAATATACCAAGACGGGAGCATGAGTATGAAGAAATCAATGGAATCTTGTTGCGCATGCATGGTTTCTTGAATCAAGATGATTGTAGAAGAGAAAGAAAGAAATAAATCTTTTAGAGCCAGAAACTTCGGGTCCGCCCCAAGACCCCTAATGTTTATAGAGGATATTCGTCATGTGGTACTCTCCTTGGGCATACTTGCTCTAAGAGGCCCACTTTCAGGCAGATTGGTAATAGGGATGTCAGCAAGGGATGATTCTTGTAAGTTAATATTAGATATGCCCTGCTTGCCTCTGAAGTGCCTACTACCCCTGTTTTGTTTACGTCAAACTGTGATATTCTTCGCCAAATTTGGGCTAATGGCCGAAGAAATGGACTTTCGAGACTTATGAATGGTCAAAGGGTGAAGATGAAGAGATTCTCTTTGTAAGAGCATGTCAAGGTCACTGCTGATAGAATTAGTAGGGGATGGCATAGGAGAGTTTGGGGGAGTAACCGAGATCATAGGAACTTTGCCCTTGGAGACATAGGTGGATCAAGCCGACATCATTTGGTTAGAAGAGGAGGGGGATTTATTCCTTGGATCTTGACCAATTTGAACAGGAGATGAAGGGGATGTGGGGCTGATAGTAATGTTAGCATTCAGTTGGGGGACAAAAATCGGTTGAGGAACCGGCGATGGGGAGATGATGGGAATCCCCAGCGATGGTTCTGGGGGCAGATGAGAGGGAAGGCCTAAAGCACCCGCAAGGGTTAGATTTTCCATGGATAAAGATCTCCGAAAATATAATGGGGGAGCTATTTGATGTTTAGGAGAATAGAATGGACGGTGGGAAGGCCCCCTAGATAGATAACATGAAATGGAAAAGCTATGAGACAGAGTCGGGGAAAAGATATCCGCATTTGGAGATGTTCCCTTATAGATTTTCCTTTCCTCTTCCCTATTGCAAAAAGCCGAATCCATGACATGTGATTTTTGTTTCACATGATATTCCTTTTTATATATCTTTCCGGTCGGATGACGGGGACATCTATCTTTGAGGTGGCCGGTTTTGTGATAGAGGGAGCACCAGAATGGGACGCCCCAATAATCAAGTCTCTGACGAGTAGATAATTCACCCCATACAAGATCAATGTGATCAGGGAAACCACCTCTATACTCTTTTTCGATCAGGATCCAGGCCACCGGCTTGTCCTTTGCACCTAAACATCTAGGGTCAACATACACAAATTTACCAATAGCATTTCCTATAAAGGAAAGTGATTCCCTCGTCCAAAGTTCAATAGGGAGGGTTGGCAGCTTGACCCATATCAAATTATTTTGTGGGGTGTTCCGCAATGGGTCGAAACCAATATACCATTTGTGGAGGGCAAGAAAACCTCTCCTGTGAACCCAAGGGAGGGCCCAAATGGTGTTCAGATCCTTTACTTTCAAAAAATGAACTCTGTACCAGTCTTTCATCAGGCAGACAATAGTACAGATGTATCCAATAAGGGGATGCCATTTGGATCCAAGCCATTTTCTTATCTGGTCATCTTCCATATCAGGGAAGTTCCATTTTCCAATCAGGGCCCGAGATTGTAAACTAGCAATGCGGTCAATCAACATTGCACCATCCAAGCAAATAGCAGATGGGGGGGGGGGTATAATCTTGGCTGGCCGTTGATATTGTTTATGCTGAGAAACAGGCGGAACATCTACCCCAGGATCTTGTCTATGAGACGAAGGAAACAGATGATCCACCAGTGTGGACTGCCAATTAGATGCTTTGATAGTGCCATAGTGGAGAGCTTCTACCTCCATGGTAGCTTTGACCAAATCCGACGTGTCAGATTTGACAGGGAGGATTTCCATGTCAGCAGAATGTATGGAGAGGACACCGCACTAAAGTCGACAAGACAGAAAATGAAGACAAGGGACAGATAAGACAAATTTCCTGTCACCTGACAAAAGAGCTTCCTCGGGATATAGACATCTGACGCTATTTATGGTAAAAGAGAGATAGTAAGTAAGACCAAGGGGAATGGAAAAGGACAAAGGACATCCGAGATTTAATAAAAAGTGGAAAGTTAAGAATATAGTCCGACAATGGTCAATACAGAGACGTAGTTCGAGAGTACTTATGGTGCGAATAAAAAGGAAACCGGGAAGAAATTAGAATGACGGCCTAACGACCCATTTAAAAAAAGAATACCCACACGCAGGAACCTTCCCATACTGACAGAATGTTGTAAGAATGGAACATATGCTGACAGGCAGAAAACCAGGAGACTCTTAGATGGCGGCATGCATTGATTGAGAGTCTGGGAAAATATTCAAGGCATTTACGTCATGGCCATCCTACAAGCCGGAAAATATTTTCAAAACGAAAAAATTGGCGCTGGAAAAACCAGAGAATACTGCAGCGCAGAAGAAAGATATCATGAAGATAGGACAAACAATGCAGCAACAACAAAATTCATAGATGCACCAACATCGAACAATTTTCATTTGAAGGTCAACACATGGTTTGGTAATAACAAATTATTAACATTATAATTCTTCTTATTAGTAAATTTTTTTAACCTTAAAATAATGTTTCTTAAAATATGAGGAAGAGGAGTTAGGAACCACAATTTTATTGTGGTACTACTAATTAATATGATATTTTAGCTATACAAATTATTTTAAAAAGTTTAGTTTAATTTTTTTGTGATACTACTAATTATAATGATATTTTAGCTATACAAATTATTTTAAAACGTTTAGTTTAATTGTTTTATTTTTGAAATATGTTAAATTTACTTCAAATTCTATAAATAATATATTTGAGAAATAATTACAAATTTACTTGTCAAATTCTATATAAATTAAATATGATTTGAGAATAAATTTAACCAACTTTTGTTTTGTAAGTTACCATAAATTTTTTTACAGCTCTCACAATTGTTCTTTTTTTTCAATAAACAAAATTATAACCCAGGGAATTGCAAAACGTCTCCATCTCTACAAATTTTCCTCTTGATTCCATTAATTGTTTTCCACTAGTTACTATCTCCCAAATCGTAAGCAATTTATTTCAAATTTAATAAAAAATTATAAATTTTGTATAATTTAAACATTTTTTCCAGAAATTTAAATATATTTATTATAATTTTTTAAATATATATTTTTTTAAAATATTAAATACATGTTAATAATTTTAATAATAAATAAACACTACCAAAAAAATATTTAACCCATCCCAACAAAAAACGCTGCACGTACATACAAACCGACAAATACCTTTTTAGAATAGAGAAAATTAACATTTTCCCATCTAAACTCAATTCTATCCATTTTTCTACATAAAAACAGAAAAAATATTTTAACATCACAAGGCTAAAATAGCCTCTGGAACGGATTACTATTAGCATATAACCTCAATTCTATTTTATTCCTCTTAGTTTAAGTCACATGTCTCCCTCCATTCCTCCGAATGATCGCATTTGCAGCGAGTCTCTGACTTGACAAGGTCAGTGCACGCATGCAGTTGTTTTTTTCGAACATTCGTCCTTCACCAGTTTCTTCACGGTGATAGCTGCTTCAGTTAAAAAATTCCTCGTTGCTTACACTCTGTTTTCAGATACACGGTAATCAACCTGTGGTTATACTTCTTATCGGGCAACCTTAAATTCTTCTTATTGGCTAACCTTAAATTCATCCCTTTTTACGCAGTAGAAGTTGGGCATTTTATTAGTTATCAGGTAAAGAAATACAGTTCATTTTAAAATTCATCCCTTTTTTACACAGTAGATGTTGGGCATTTTATTAGTTATCAGGTATAAATACAGTTCATTTTAAAAGTCATCGCTTTTTACTCAGTAGATGTTGGGTATTTTATATAGCTATCACGTAAATACATACAGTTCATTTTATGTTAAAAGATACATATATCTGCGCTCATTCCGTATGAAGTAAATTCAGTATTGAAGAAGAAACAAAGAATGCTGCCGTTGAGGAATCCATTTTCTGTTTGTCGATTCCATATTGATATGACACCTTCAGAAAACTACTCAGAACCAACGTAAAATCTCTGAATAACCACATGACGGAGTGCTTATATCATCTATCCTACACTATGTTTACTTTAATGGATGCCTAAAAGTGGTCAGGTTTAGGACGGGCTTTGCAAAACTATTTTTTGGCCCAAGAAATTAATGGTACTTTCTCTTTTCCATTTATGACATGCTTAGGAGATGTTTGAAGCTTTAAATGTTAGGAATTGGAATTTATAATGAGAGATTCAAGATGAATGAGATAGGAATGAAGATAACGAGCCTTTTTCGACATCATGTTTGAAGAAATGTGTTTGTTCTAATTGAATACAATCTAGATTAGAAACAACGATTTACATTTTGGTCTGTTGCGCTGTGGTGTAGTGAAAAATGATAGTTGTGAGGATGACCCGGGTTCAAAATTCAAATCTGATGTTATCAGGCAGGCTTCTGTAGGAAAACCACATCTGAGAGTGGATGAAAGTCCCACAATTTTGATAGCCAACAAATGCAACTTATATTAGTCAAGAGACTGTGGTTTTGGGTGTTAGTGCGAAAATGTTTCTATCAAACCCCCCCCCCAAAAAAAAAAACATTGTTTTACATTATGGATTATAGATTGGTGAGGCTCAAAGTTCAAATGTAGTTTCATGTTAACAGGGCATTGACGTTCTCGCCATGCCTTGCAAGTTTTGATGGTCAATTGATGAAGGGTCAAATAGATAAGAGGCTCTGTTTGTAGGTGTTAGTACCCAAAATGTTTCCCTGAGACCAAAAAAACATTTTTTTTGGATTGGCGAAGCTCAAGGTTAAAATATAACTTCTTATTAGGCACCCATGTTCTCACTGTGACTTGCAAGGTCCACACTAAGCTACGGTGCACGCGGTCAAGCTGGCTTCCCTAAAGGGCTCTCTGGGCTATGGAAAATTGCAGATGTGAATTAGGTATATCACAACAGAGGTCGTAAGAAGACTTGGGATACCCGGTCCTTAGGATGATTCCAAGTATAGAATAAACAGCACCCCTCATAGTTTGTTCCTCTGTAGTGAAATTCCTGGCACATAGGAAGAGGAGGGGAGATCTTGGATTGGAAGACTAAGTGCATTTGCATTTTCATTTTTTTGTCTTCAACTGCTCAAGAGAAAACAGACTCAAAACGAGTGAGTGGCAGGGCACACGTGCTGTGGAATACTAGTGATGCTGGGTGATATGGGGGAAAAGGTGCACGTTGAGTCTCATTAGCTGTTCGGTGCATGTTTAACACTTTTGCCCGGGCTTATTGTAAAATAAGACTCTCTCATTGACCTGACCTTCACACTAAAGCAAAAACCCGTGGAGAGGTAACACAGAGGACAAGCAGTGAATCGGACAAATTTTGGTAGCCACGTTTTATGAACAGTTCTGTAAATACAAGTTTTGGACGGAAGGAAGCTTATTATAAAGAAATATTCTTCTCAGGCCCCAGTGTCTGTCTCAAGATTATGACAAGTCCAGCATGGTTGTAAAGAGGAAACATAGTTATTGTTAAGGGAGAATGAATTATTAGTTTCAGGCTTTCAGCCAATTAAAAGACACGGTTTGAAGATGACAATCTCCATAAGACACTATGAGCAGCACAGTTTTGTATGTTCACATGAGATGAGTTAAAAGCACAGATAGATTGCTTTACTGTTTTGACATACTTAGATCATTACAAGTTAAATAATTAGTGAGTACCTTTTTTGGAATCGGCTGATCAGTGGATATGATGGAAGGAGAATGGGTAAATTAATGGTAAATTCACTACACGAGTGGCTTTTTAGTGGCAGGTTGAAGTTTTCAGTTTTGAGCAAAGATTGTATACTAATTGATTCTAGGCTATGGTGAATACTGCTTAATTTGGAATCTTGGATGAACACTTCAACTTGTAATGCTATCTTTCATTCCCTTATTGGCTCAAAGAATGAAGAAATTTTGATGCATGCATTGAAATATAAGCCGTGGAATTGTTTGGGATTTCTGTGTGTCAAGTTGTTGCTAGTTTCATGAGAAGTTTTTATATATATGTATTTTACTAATCTGTAATCATTTTGCAACGCCTGTCTGTAGTAGCTGATGCAGATGTTTGTTTTAAGGTCCTGACTTGTTCTTCATTGGCAGGCTGCTTTAAAATATCATGGAGGTGCTCAGAGCAGCAATGAAGATGGGTATTGAAGCACAAAGAAGAGTGGCAGTGGCAACCGCTGAGGGGAATCACAGTTATGGACAATTGCTTGCTTCGGCTTGGAAACTTTCAAACACATTACTAGAAGACAATTTGCTTAAGTCTAGTGTTGACGAGGCTGTTGGAGGTGTGAAGTCTCGAATCACTGCTTATCCTTCCATGGTATTACACTCTTTTTCTTTATGAATAGTCAACTTGTTGAGATCCTGAAAGTTCTCTCTCTCACACAGATACCGACCCAGCTACCCACACACACCGCACACCCAGCCACCTGGCCACCCACACCACACACAAATCCACTGACCCAAGGAGCACCCTTTCACCAAATACATCCGAGCATTGTGCAACTAGATATTTATTGTTTGTCCCAGCTGTGACTGAACTACTCCATGAATTTCTTATGTGTTGCAGACCAGGTAGGATGGTACATGGCCCAAGCACTCCAGTTGAATATGCTCACGCTCACCAGATATATTGGCCACTTTTGGTCACCCTCGGACATCATTATAATTTTCTCTCTCTCTCTCTCACACACACACGTTTTGTATAGCAACTGATAGAAAACCCTTTAGATTCTTTTTGATACATTTTTTACATTTCACTGAGATTCTACTTATCTCTAGTCAGAAATTCTCTAATATCGAACGTGCAGTGGCATTAATCTGAACTCTCCCACTGCAATATATGTTATCTATTTATGTTTGAATGCAGTTTTTCACAGCTGTTCATATTGTAGATAGACTTATGGTGCTGATCATATGGACATCAGCTCATAAAGTCAACTCAATCATAAAGTTCGTATGGAAGTCAAGAAGATTAAGAACGATCTTTGAAGTCCGAACAACAGTATTCTCACCCAGAAACTGACATGTTGAAGCCCTTAATATTAGCTTTGATATACAATTGTATGATTCCCAATTCTAGACTCATGAGTCATAACTCATAAATCTAAATTTGCATATTTAGGAAGAAAGCGCAAAAATATATATTTGCTGAAATAAATCTTCATTTGACTATCAAGAAACAGTATGTACAAGGCTTTAACACAAAAAGGTGGCTGCGGATGCAACCTATGTTGCAAAGTAGAGAAGAAATGGATTCCTTGATCTGTGCCTTGATTCAAGGAATCAATTTGGAGATTTTCTTAGTCATGTACGAGTCCCAGTGATCAGGGCGAGTTCAAGAAGCAGTTTGACCAGTGCGAATTTGTGGAAGACCAACTTAGTAACTTAATAGTCTTCTAGTGTGAGTTAAATTGGGAACTGAGTGAACAAGTGAAGTTAGCCTCCTAAATTTTAGGTGGATCCAATTAACTAAGTGTGTTAACTTTTGTTAACTAGAAAAACTCCAGTTCAACTCCTAATTTAGAAAACTTGCTAACAATAGTCTAATCATAAAGCTTATAAGGAGATCGAAGGCACACAAGTGAACATAATTCTTGAGCATGCGTTTGTGAGAAAGAGAGCTTGTAAGAGGAACAAGCAAGAGGATTTATCTTGTGCGAATTGTTGGAGGAGAATTTCTTTTGGGAAGCAGATCAGTATTCTTGCAGAGTTGTTTCAAGCCTAGTTCAAGGCTGAGAGATTAGATTGCATTCTCTATTGGAACAGGGTTATATGTAGCCTATTTTTCTTCAATAAAATTCTCAAGCAAGGGAGGGTTTTCCCTATTGGGTTCCCTAGAAAAATTGTGTTGTTCTTGTGTGAATTTTGTGAAATTATTTCTGTTCTATTTTGCTGCTATTTGGTAGAGAAACTCTTTGTCTGTGTGCAAGAAAAATTATCTTCAGATTCTTCATAACAACAGATCAGAATTTTGTGGAAGTTCCACATGGTATCATAGCTTTGAACAGGAATCAATTAGCACAAGAGTCTTCAAAGTTGAAAGATGACAACTCACATAGGAGTGGTATTGAGAGAGCAAGATACACTGGATGGCTCCTCAAATATTGGTGTTTGGAAGGTTCGCATATTGTTCTTGTTGGATGAGTTTGGGCTTGTTGCACCTATTTTGTCACAAGTCCAAGGATGTAGTTGTACCAAAATTTTCAAAGATCAGAATCATCGGCCAGCCAGTTATCATGTCATTGTAAACCCAATTTCTGCAAATTGTAATGTAAATGACGCTAGTACGACTGTGTAATTATGTAACAACCTATGTAAGCCTATGATTTTGGCAATGAATTTCATCTTAGGAGGTTTTTTAACCTCACCGATTACCTTTGTTTCTAAACACGGCTAATTGGAAGAGTTTTTTCCCTTCAGCTTAAACCCCAAAGCTAGGGTGAAATTTATTGACAAAGTTTTAGGTGAGTCCTAGTGTTTTTAGGTGAGTTTATCGTAAAAGTGATTTGGGAAAAATTTAAGCTATTTGGCTAAATTATTTTATTATAAGTCACTTGGTCTACTAGATCATATTGTGTCACAGAATTGGGTAAAAATTATGAGGGTCTATAACGAATGGGTATCCCCCTTTGAGGGTTGAATTTGTAATTATCTAATGTAAAAAATATTTAGTGCATGGTCCCTCGCAATCATACACCATGGCTAAAGTATTTGAGGGTGGAAAAACAATTAGTCCCCTCGAGTGTCAATTAATTGATTTTTCTAGCAAATTAAAAATTAAATCCTAAGCCAAAAAATTAATTAATTTAGAGTCAAAAAATTAATTATAGAGAAATTAATTTCTCCAAGTGGAAAATGACCAAAAAATTCGTGGGTCAAAAAGAAATGAATTTTTGGAGGTCTTGCACCAAGGTAAAAATGGATTTTTTAAGAAAAATTAAGCCCTTGGACCTGGTGATTAAGTCAGTCAAAATTTTGAGGAAATAAATCCAAAAAGTCAATTTTTGGTTTAATAAAATACGGTTTTTATGAGAAATTCGAAAATTCCTCAAAAATAATTATTTTTGATGGCTGAGATTAAAAGATGATCAAATATTTATCGACGGTCGAGATAATTTTGACTGGGATCAAGTCAACTAACCGTTATTTTTCTCTTGGAAGGATTTCTCTATAAATAGAAGGCATTTTGCTTCTATTCATCATTTTTCGTTGATGTAATTTTGTAAATATTGGTGTAAACGCACTGTTCTCTTGGGAACATTTGAAATTCATAATAAAATACTTCGGGGTACGGTTCATGGTGTCTTTGTCTCATTGATTTGTGGTATGTGCTTTTCTATATTGTGCTTAAAATTTGATAAGCTTGTTTATTCATTAGATGGGGATAAAAACATTCTATTGGTAGATTTTGGGTCTATCTTAGGTGATATTATTTGCCATATGTCTAACAAGTTTTATTGAAGAAAATATATAGAGTTTGCAGGTTCCCCTACACTTGGGCTCCAAGTTCACAAACTGTGGGCATAGACTGAACTTGTTTGGACTCAGGCAAATTTATATGATTTTCTTACTTCGCTAAGATTGTGGTTAATATCTAATTTTCGAAATACATCAGGCCATCGTCATTGTTATAAAAATTATTCTTCCAAAAACCTTTCAAGCATTGTATATTTGTATATATCTTGTAAATTATTTTTTGTAGAATAATTTTTTCTAACCCTTGTTTTGCAACTATTTGGGGTTTGGGGTTTAGTTTGATTTTTTTGTATATATCGAGGTTTTGGGTATTTTTATTTTCATTTGTGTAGGTGAGATCCAAGCTATTTCAAGAAGATTTGTTGGGGTTTGAGTTAGATCTAGGCCCTTGAGGAGAAATTTTGTGTTTTAAGGTGTCATAACTATTGGGAAAAAAATTGGGCAACTGGGAAAGTTTCTTAGAGGCCCCAAGGCCTAAGGGTTTGACCTCTAAACCCTATTCTTTTCACTGTTTGTTACAACAGTCTAATGTCTTCTTAACAGTGGTAAGAAACATATATTAGTGGCATAAAATAGATTGGTAAACTATCTCACATATTCATAAGTCACTTGAGCATATTTGACATTTTTGTTTCATGATTTTGGGTGACTGTCATCGCTGTTTTGAGTGCATACTGAGGTCTGATTTAAATCAGTGACAAAATTCTCATAAGAGTAACATAAAATCAATGGGCAAGTTTGCTAATGCATTGCTAAATCACTGATTTTAATTGGGCATTCATCATTTGGCATGAATTTACAAGTTTTGGTGATGGTTATCTCTGCATCATAAGTCTGATATAACAATGACAATTGCATCATAAAGGGGTTAATTCATTTAAAATCTTGTGTTAGCAAAGTTGGTTTGACATTTGGCATGCATATGCTCTTCTCACTTTCATCTAAAGTGCTATAAAATGTTTTAACTCTCTGCTGTCATAAAGTTGGCTCATTGCTCATTTGGTAAGCATTGGAACATAAGTAACATAAAATTTTACTCTTGTTCATGTTCTAATAGCTCATTTTGGAAAAGCTTCTATTTCGTTGTTTATGTGCTATTGAGAAGAAGATTACTGGCATTGTTACTATTTGGATCTAACATTGTGTCTTCTTGTGAGTTCATAATCTCTAAGGCCATAAATTTACACTAATAAGCTCACTCTCTAAAGCACTTAATCTCAAGTAGCATCATGTTGAATGGTTCAAGTTATTTGGGTATCTTATGTTTCATCACTTGTCTTGTGGGAGATCTAATTGTTTTCTACCGATCCATTGGCATTGAAAATCTAAGAGTTCTTAACATAAAGACTCCCTAATTTAATTGAACATCTCTTGAATAATTGGCATTGAACAATATTGATACATCTTGGAAGGCTTCCAATTTTATAAGAGCATTGATAATCTTGTTATCTCTTTTGAGTAATCATCGTTGCCATTTTGAATCATTGGCTAATTATTCTTAGTGGATAAGTGCTCTAGTTTCTTTACTTGTTATTATTGTCGTCCCTTGATTATATCTTTGTGGATGATAACTTTATCTTGAGCAGTTATATCGTGGCTATTTTTTGTATCACTTGTGACAATGAGACAAGAGACATAGAAATTAGGCTTTAGGCCAGGGCAAAACCTACAAGGGGAAAGCCCATAAATCTTTTCTTATGAGAGAGAAAGTTCAATAGTCATCAATACATCATAAATACCAATATTAAGATAATAGCCAAACTGGTAATCAAAAATCAAGATCAAGTGCCAAGCCCTCCTTCTGAAATTCGACCCTCCTTTTATCCTTCTTCCTTCGTTGGATCAGAGATAAGCAAGACACAAATTGATGTCCAAATGAGGAGAAGTGATCTCCTATTTATAGCCTTTCAAGGGGGGTCGAATGGGTGCCTCCAAGGGGTCCAATTCAACTTTTAATAATAGGAGGATGACTTGATCAAGTTTAGGAGGCAAAATAAAAATTCAAAATTTTCCAATTTCCCCATAATGAAAATGCCGACCATGACTACCATATTTTCAACACTCCCTCTTAGCCAGGGAGGTACTTTTCATTCTCTCTCAAGATCAATCTCCTCGAAGAAACCATAGGTCTCACAACCATAGCCTAAGGGAGAGATTACAACTACAAGTCACTCTCTCTGTCCAGAGCAATCTCCCCGACCAATCCATAGGTCTCATAGCCACAACTTAAGGGAGAGATCATCAGTTTCATCATAAACAATGATACATAGCATCCAACACATCCCAAAAGCCACAACCCTATGGCATCTAGGTCAGTGCCCTACTGATCACTGGGGTTAATCAATGAGGCCAAATCGATCATAGGCACAGTGTACATCTCCCCGATCATAAACAAGGTCTCCCGACCCACAACCTAAGGGAGGAATCCCTATCTCAATCCTCAATTATACAGTGTCTCGGTCCATAACCTATGGAGATCTCATCCTTCTCGACCAAACCATAGGTCTCCCAACCACAGTCTAAGGAAAGGAGCTCAAGATCAATCTCCCCAACCAAACCATAGGTCTCTCGGTCAACACCTAAGGGGGATATCACAAACTCAGTGTCCACGACCAAACTTGTCTCTTGGTAAAAAACTAAGGGATCACTTCAAGCCTCAAAACTAAGCTCCCCGAATAGACTCACTGGCCTCCTAGTCAACTATGTGAAATTTCCTTAAATGCGGTAACTGGAATTTATTCTTCCAACTGTTAGCAGTTTATTTGTTTACGACAAATAACGAATAAATCATTGATGCATTCTTTAGAATAAAAATACGCCGTAGAATATAAAATCAGAAGCTCAGAAATAGATGCACACACATAATAACAATGACACCAATATTTTGGCCTAAAAGTCCCTGGAAAAACCCAAAAGGGAAAATCGGTGCAACAAATGAGGGTTTATTTTATTATACAACAAAAATGGAGAATTACATTTGCTAGCCTTCTTGGCTTAGCTCCAATGATTTTTCTCAAATGAAAATATTGGGAGAATCCTTCTCTCTCAGCAAATCAATTTGGCCTCTCCTTGGCCACTTGCCCTCCTCCCTAACACTCACACCATTGGGTAGAAATGCGCACTGCATCCTCTGGGACTTTCGCAGTGCCCCAAAAACTCCTCCTTCCAAGTCGTCATGCCTGTTTTTGCCTTTGGAATAAATTCGCTAGGCCTCTTGGGACTTGATCCGGGCATTAGCAACTGAATCGATCCTTCTCTCGACAACTCGAACTGGTAAGCTGGGCAACTCGCTCTGCAGAATTCGGCCTCCCTGTTGGATAATTTAGCCTTCCTTCCTTGACTTTGGAAATTGGAAAACCACCTGAGAATTTCTTTGGAAATTCTCCTTGCTGCAAACCCCTACTACTCTCTAGCTCAAATTCTTCCCTCGCTGAATATTGCGCATTGGGTAATTCACACTACCTTGCTCCCTTGCTTCACAACTGTGTCTATCTCCATCCCATTGACTTGCTCTTATAATCTCTAGCTGGAGCATCAATGACCAAGATCTAATCATGATTGATGACTTAGATCGTTTTAGACTCCATAAAATCAATTTTTCTAGAGGTATCTAGAGCAAAATCGATTTCCTCAATTAACACCCATTAATTAATCAATTTTCCCAAGTTAGACTTAGGAACTTTTTAGTTATTGATCAATTAATTTAATTGAGTGGTCTCTAGGTGTTTTCTCCCGATTTTTTTTTGGGTTTTGGAGATCTCGTGTTCCTTAGCCTTTTTAACACCTGTTCGATGCTACCAAAAACTAACAAGCTGACCTAGGGGAGTGACAATCATCATACTCGAAGTCACAACTGACTTCTTTACATCATGGATCAAAACAGGCTTCAATTACGCTGATATTGTCTACTCCCTTTGAGTCCAAAGCTCATCTAATCACGAGCCTTATTGTTATTCCATCCATTTCCAACGATTGCCACACCTTGGCAATCTTCATTATGTACCTGGAATCCTCACTACGAGGCCATGGAAGAACAAATACCGCAAAGCAAGATATACAAACACAGGAGACTCATAATGAAACAACAATAGAAACAATCAAGAAAGTACTTACCTCTTGAGAATGTGTCAATTCCCTCTTGATCTTAGTCTTCTTGGGTCCAGTCAACCTTGTTCAACTCATCAAGGAGTTAATCTCGTCCACCTATTCATCATCAACGAGTCCACATCATCAATGAATCCACATCATCAAGGAGTCCATATCATGATCAAGAAATCGACATCATGAAGGAGTCCATATCATCGTAAGGAAGTCCACATCATCGTAAGGAAGTCCACATCATCAAGGAGTCCGTATCATCAGCAAGAAACCCACATCATCAAGGAGGCCATATCATCATCAAGAAATCCACATCATCAAGTGTTGAAAAGCGTAACAAGGTTCGGTCTTCATAATGACTTGTGTAATTGTGATTTTATGTAATTGATGTAAAGAAGAAAATAAAATTATTTTTGTAGTATGCGAATCATGGGTTTCATGATCAAGGAATTTTATTTTAGTTAAGGTTCCCATTGTGAACCTTTAGGTTTTGTCATCAAGTCATAAAAGTCAAATTGAGTCAGTGTCATGTATGAAGGACCCTTCTTGGGCATGTTACATTTTTGTATGAGTCATTAAAAGAATAAGAAGGCCCTCCAAGGCCAAGCAAAAGCATCTCCTTCAAGTTGGCTACAAGATGGAATAAATGATCTTCACCAAAGGACTTGTGTTGGGTAACGGAAACCCCGCGCAATGGTTAAGGGACTCGAAGCCCAAAGTTTTGGGTAAAGATAGGATAAAGACTCCGCTAAAAGCGCGGAGTGCGAATTGTAATAGGTTGAGTCAAAGGGTAGTCCTCCCGAAAATAATGTAAATAAATGTAAATAGAGTCGGCTCACTCAGGGATCGCGGGCCAAGGAAGGGTATAAATAGAGCGAGGCTCTATGGGTAGAAAGTGAAGTTTGGATGGTTGATCTTGGTAATGCAATGTATTGGGTTTTTGAAGAAGATAGTCGGAAAGCGTTTGTAAGTCCGAGTCAAGGGTTGGGTAGTAGGTAGAGGCTCTGTAGCTGTGTGCGCAAAGGCCTGGAAAGTCCGCAACTGTGTGCGTGGACCCCTGCAACTGAGTGCGCAGGGTAGATCTGGATGTATTGGTGAAGAATAATAATAAAGATAAGTTTGCTTCTATAATTCTGTGTTATTACGCATCTGCCCTTATGGTTTACCTTTCTATATCTGGTTAATGAGAATGTGATGGATGTATGTGAATTTGGGTTCATTTTAATGCGTGAATCAGTTGTGTTGGTTAAATGTTTGCTTAAAGGCCCTGTTGAATAGTTCTGAGTTATAACCGCTTCCTTCAAGTAGAATAGTGCACTAATAAGAAAGATATAATCACTCTGGATCTGTGCGAAGACCAAGTAGCGCGGAGCTGTAGACCAGTGCGCGAAACCACTAGAACACATCTAGACATCCCTAGGGTGCGGAAACCTGGTTCCAGCATGCTCCCTTGCTACCTCGGGTGAGACCTCAGTCCGTGTTCCGCGGGTTGTTGCCGAAAGGGCCGGTCGCTGCGGGATATGTTTGGCTAAATAACTCTTCCGAACCTGGGTCAGGCCCAAATAAGCCAACAAATGGTTCCATTGCCGGGACCGGGATCTGCCTGAGGGGTGTCTAATGTGGGAACACTGGAATCCTACAAAGAAAGAGCTTGAAGATTGGTGGGATCTGAAGCTTCATGAGTTCGCAATTCAGGAAAACAGAAACTCGCGGATATCAGAGGAACAGTGGTTGGATCGCTATATATTCACAGATATACACGAGATCTTCTTCGTGACATTTCCGATAGAATTGTACGAGTGGCTCGCGAAGTTAGCTGATAGCGTGGGGAGGTGCAGATTGGACCAACCGATAGTGTGGACTCTGGAATTGGTGCGTAGGCTAGAAGCCACCGAAGATAAACTTCCGCGCAAGGTGGACCACTGGTTAGATCAAATCATAGGAGGATTTATCACTGAATTCGCGATAGATACAACCGTAAGTTACAGTGAAGCAAAAAGGCAATTTCTCCAAGGACCGCAGGGTAGGTATATCAAATCGTTAAATACTTGGATTAAGATGCTGTTGCGCGAAAAACAGATTCTGCGTGTATATTGATGTCTGGAGTAACACAGAGAGGAAGAGGTTATCAAGGGGCAGGAGGAGTAGAAAACAACCCTTTGATTTCTGTCTCGTGGGAGAATGAGGAGGATCTCGCTAGGTTCTCTCCAGGAAGTGCGGTCCGACTGATTAAAGAACGCTTCCCTCTGATACTACCTCCGTCTACACCGCCACCCGCTTCATCCCCGTCGAGTCCATCCATACCAACTCCACCTCCACCCCCACCTCCACCACCAAAAGTTGCGATGGCGACCGTAGTCAAGCTACCCACATTTCAGGGTGTAGGGAATGAAGAACCAAGTCGGTTCTGGTTTGTGATAAACTCTGTATGGGATGCGCAAGGCATAACGATGAAAACATCAAGAAGGCTATGCTGGTCAGTGCATTGAAGGACTGCGCGTTGACATGGTACATAAAACACTCAACTGACCATCTGAATGAGGGGATAGCGGCAATCCAGGATGCGCTTAATAAAGAGTTTGGCCGACCAAAGTCTGAAGCCCAGTGGATCATTGGTTTCAAGGAGATAGCACTGATGGCTGGCGAAACTCCGTGGGATCTGGAGCAAAGGTCAAAGAGTACTATTCGTGATGCTAACATGACTTTGACAGATGGGCAGCATTGCACGTGGTTTGTGGTGTCATTGACACCCCATCTGAGGACGACTTTGTCACAACATAACATCTCAACCCAAGCTGAGGCACTGGAGACAGCCATGAGGTTACACGCGACCCCAATATCGGACCTAGGGTTGGGAGTTCAACAAATCCACGCGCAACTTCAAAACTTGAGTTTGGAAGTACAAAGCTTGAAGCAAGGAGTGTACCGACCAGAGGTACGTCCGGAGGTGGGCTATATTAAATGTAAGAGCCAAGCGCATGACAAGGACCATTGCCCTGTTTTTGCGAACTATCTGGCGGGAGGAGGCCCGATGCCGTTAAAAGTGGAAGTACAAGCAGGACCAATTGCCGCGCCTGCGCTTTGGTGCGCGATTTGCTAGGTAGGAGGAAAGCATGCCACAGACAGTTGCCACCTATTGCCAGGTTTACGACAACCTCCTCAACACTTAATTTGTAACTTCTGTAGAACGATGGGTCACGAGGAAAGGGATTGCCACATGTTGATGGATCGGTCTCCTATGTATAGGATGCAAATAGAGATGCGTGGGCAGGACCCGACTGCACCATTTGCGCGAGGGGGATTCCCGGTACGCGGACGGGGGCGCGGCGGAATGGGACCTGGACGGGGAGAAGGGCAATTAATCTGCTATTATTGCAAAGGGCCAGGGCATTATGCGCGGGAGAGTATGAACCCAACCAAAGCCTGTTGCCCGTCATGCTACCAGTTTGATCACGATGCAGTCGACTGCCCTACGCTAATTGCTCAATTACGGGAAAAAGGAGTGCTCCCAACTAGCCCCACTCAGAACGTCCAAATGATGAAGGCAGAACCCCGCATCAAGGACCCCAACATAAATATGATGCTCAGAAGTGGCGCAACTACAAGGGAAGATAAAGGGACGAAGCCGGAAGAGGATACTGGGTTTGCAAGGCTCCCGCAAAACAATCAGAATTTGATTTGGCGCGGGCAAAGGAAACCTTTCTAGAAGCTAAGAAAAATTTTGCAAAAGCATCTACTTCGGGTAGTAAGGGGCAACTAGAACTGGAACAGGGAAGTTCTTTGATAACTACCTTTCTAGAAACCTGTATGAAGCTTCTGAGGGATGCTAATGCGGTGAAAGGGTTACAAGAGCTAATAACTAGATGTGTAGGGGTAGACGAACCGCGCTTGATCCGCAAATTGGGCAAGCAGGTTTTGCGTACTGGTCGGGAGATGCGACTGACTGTCCAGATTGGCGGCTATGAGATGGACCAGGTTGTTTTAGATCTGGGGTCTGATGCAAATGTCCTAGCAAACCAGACTTCGGAGCGCATGGGCAGGCCTACTCTGCAATGGTCCCCGATCCAATTGCGGATGGCGAACCAACAGAAGGTTCTGTCTATGGGGAGGTTGCAAGGAGTTACTGTGGACATCGACGACGCCAACACGCAAATCGATTTTGATGTCATTGAAATCGTGGATGACAGTAACCCATATCTAGCTTTGCTAGGGATAGATTGGGCAATAAACATGAATGGAATTATCAACCTCAAGAAACGGAAAATGATCTTCGAAAAGAATTCTCTCCGAGTAGTGATTCCATTGGATCTAGCTGAAGGAGCATGTTATACTGAACCTGTGCGCGACGACGATAGTGACGGAGAACTAGACTGTATTTACCAGCTTAGCGTGAAATCGGGACAGGGTGAATCCGATAGCGGGTGGTCGACTCTCATGGGATCGCGATAGCTCTTGCACGACGGATTCGGATGAGGAGGTTGAACGATGGCAGAACCGGCTTCATGAAGTAACCACATTAAACTGCAACAGGATGGTTGCGACAGGAGCTGTAGAGCCGCCCGCGAGGGAATCCGAGGAATCGCTAGAATCGAAACCAGGTGCGCCAATAGTATCTATGGTAGCACCCCGAACGACCATGGCTTCAGCAAAAGGGGCAGTCTTGACGAAGCGAAGGAAAAAGCATGGAGGTCACGGACAGGCGCAGGGACAAGTGGTCAAACAAACTAAGGAAAGCAGCCTGACGCGGCTCTAGTCACCAATAGCTAGCGATCGGGTCCGCAGGGACTCAACAGACAACGCACATCGCAGTCGTCCAAGGACACGAACCTCTGGAAAGTTGCAAATACCACGGATTAGATGGGTCTGGACTAAGCGATGGAAGAGAGCTCAGAGGAAGCCAGGTAGTTGCAGGGCCCGCGCTGATAGCACACTTTGGGCACAGTCGGGAGACCAAAGCGCGATACACGGGAACGGATTCAACAAAATGACACGCCGCGACGATCACAAAAGCGCAACCCCTCTGCACACAGTGATTCAGACCATTTAGGACTGCTGCTAAGACTGAAAAAATGGCTACCCACGCGCTGGAGCGGTGCTCGCAGCCCGGGCTGACAGGGACATTACGTCGACACACCAGCAGTGCGAACACCTGACTAGTGGCTGACGCTACAGTCTTAGCGCCTCGAGTAGCTGAAAGAAGGCGTGGGACTATAAACAAGTCTGCAGGAAGCCGGTGTGGCGAGACGCTTCCCTCCGCTCGTAGCAGCACTCGATGAACTGCGCTACCGCGCAAACCAGTCAAGAGATGACCGTTAGCATCACTATTCATGTCAGTAACGTTACGGTATGGTAGGAAGGAGCGGGCGGCGGGCCTTTAAGACGAATCTTTCGAGTCAGATCCACTAAGATTTGCCTGGGGAACATTAGCACTGAGCTAGAAAAGGAGGGAAGGGAGTCGGTCAACGTTACGGCTTTATTTTATAACCTGGGCACGACACAGGCATATCGGCACCATACAACAGAACAGAGCAGCAAGCATTCGGCTCCCAGACAACCCATGAGTACCATGGCCAGAACCCGAGCACAATTCGCGGAAGAAATGCAGCTGAATTCAGAAAGCCAAAAGGTGTGAGTCGGGCACCTGTGGTTCCGAAATCCCCACGCACACTGCGAAAGAAGAAGACTAAGCAGAAGACAGGAACAGTCCGGGCCTCACCACAATTCACCAAACAATCCGCAGCTGATAAGGGCAAAACCCTTTCCACCGAAACCGACGAGTATGATGATGCTCTCCAGGAGCTGCTTGACCAGATAGACGCATAGGCCGAGGAAGAAGTGGATGCATTTCAACTCCCATCATTACCTCCATATAACTCTCCATGGCGAGGGTCAACAAGCTACCCAAGGACTTAGACGTTGCGAAGGCTGAGCTTCAGGCCCTGCTTCTTCCAGATGACATAAGGTTCGAAGGCCTGCTGTTGGGGCGCGTTCCGAGGAAGTGCCGTGCAGACGAGGTACCTGCTTCTGTCATTGTGCTGGCCGAACAATGTGTTGAAGGGGTCCAGTTCAATTGGGCACAGTTCTTATGCAACGAGTTCTTGACCAACTGTCAAGAAGCACAGGACAAAGGTAAGACATTTCATTATGCATGGTTGCTTTTGTCAGTCCTCTTGGTTACAGGTGAATTGCCACAGGATAGCCAGTTCCCCAACATTACAGATGACCTCCCTGAGGCAACACGGTATATGGCGCTATGCGGTACAAGGGATGCAATGAGGGTTTCTGCAATCCGATTATTTTGGACCTCTATGGAAGGAAAGATAAGGACAAGGATTGCTCGACGACCGCGAATGTCTCCTACGATCTAGAATAATTTCCAAAGCACGACCGAGTTTAAAGCTAATATGCATCACTTGTACATCCAGGCTTGGAAGCATCTGGAACAATCCTGCGTCACACTCCCGTTCATGACAATGGATGAGGCAATTTACGTAGTTTTGGCAGCATGGCCACTCGAATGGCACGCTCCGGATAAGGTCGTCCTCGACCAACTCGCCGTGCAGTAGCAGCAAAAGGACCGACAACAGCGACTCATGCACATGGCAGAAAAGGCACGTTGGGAACAACAAATGGCTTCATAGCAAGAGGGTTCCAAGAACTCGCCAGCAGAAGAGACCACGACAGAGCCGGTATTGGAGTCAGACTAGGAAACAGAGGCGCAGGACCATGCGGACCAGGTCAAGCGGTCGCGCAGATAGGACTCACCAATTGCCCGGAAAAAGTCCAAAATAGCGAAGGTTTTGGAGAAAGAATTCACAGTGAGTCCTACCATTACTAGTGCATTGCCCACTCTAATTATATTGCAAACAATTGTGTTGGGGGAGATCAGGATGCAATTGGAGGCATTGAAGGCGCGCTCTCTGAGCAGGGTCCACCTCGATGATAACACCGCTGTAGTTGAGCAAATGGTGCGCGCGCCCGCACCAAACACCGTACCGCTGCCGGCCAATGCTATCCTAGCCCAAGGCACCAGCGATGAAGGTAGTTGGGAGTTAAATCTGGCTGCCCTACTCGGTGGGATACTCTACCAATGAAAGGCTCACTAATGAACTTTGGGCTAGGGAAAGTCGCGCCCTTTACAGTTTAATGGAGCAAAAAGCCGAGTTAGAACAGGTTAATCTTTAGCACGCTGCATTGGTCAAACGTTATCGGGACGTTGAACAAGCCGTGACAGAAGCATGCAGCATGGTCCTGGCGTTAGATATCCCCGTGGACCTTCCAACTGTTACCAAGGTTCAACACATGGCTGCAGGAGCTCGTACGGCCCAAGAGGCGGCCGCAAAAGCACAGATAGCAGGGCTCAGACTTTAGGCGCAACAACCCTTGGCAGATCGTGAACAACGTTGCGCAGATATTCAAGCAGGCATGGAAACAATGAGGCGCGATGTCTGTGAATATTCGAGGCTCTTAGATCAGTTTATTGGTATACTTACATCTCTCCAGGAGGACCCTACCATACAACGTGTGGAAGCTGAGGCACACGCACTGCAACAGGCCTATGATACAGCGCGCGGAGATGCACAAATGGTCACTATCACACAGCGGCTCGCCAAAATGAGGGAGGCCCAGGCTCTCAAAGCCCAAATGGACGTTGCACGACAACAGGAGGCAGAGCTTAAAGAATGCATTCAGCCGTGGCTCGATGAAGCATTTGTCGTCTCTACAACGATTGAGGGCAAGTTAGCACAGATGCAGGCAATATGCGATTCCGAGCAAGCAAATCCAACTGACACAGATGCATTGAGGACTCGGGTGGAACAAGTACAACGGATCGCCGCAGAATTTGTTGAGGAAACATGCGTTGGGCTGAAATTGTTGACCGACCTCCCCGAGAAGATTGCCGCACCAGCCGAGTGACTCGGGACGAGTCACGATGATTGTGTTGGGGGACTGTTGGGTAGCGGAAGCCCTGCGCAACGGTTAAGGGGCTCAAAGCCCGAAGTTTTGGGTAAAGATAGGATAAAGACTCTGCTGAAAGCGTGGAGCGCGAATTGTAATAGGTTGAGTCAAAGGGTAGTCCGTCCGAAAATAATGTAAAGAAATGTAAATAGAGTCGGCCCGCTCAGGGATCGCGGGCCAAGGAAGGGTATAAATAGAGCGAGGCTCTATGGGTAGAAAGCGAAGTTTGGATGGTTGATCTTGGTAATGCCATGTAATGGGTTTTTGAAGAAGATAGTCGGAAAGCGTCTGTAAGTCCGAGTCGAGGGTTGGGTAGTAGGTAAAGGCTCAGCAGCTGTGTGCGCAGAGGCCCGGAAAGTCAGCAACTGTGTGCGCGGACCCTTGCAGCTGAGTGCGCAGGGTAGATATGGATGTATTGGTGAAGAATAATAATAAAGATAAGTTTGCTTTTGTAATTCTGTGTTATTACACATCTGCCCTTATGGTTTACCTTTCTATATCTGGTTAATGAGAATGTGATGAATGTATGCGAATCTGGGTTCATTTTAATGCACAAATCGGTTGTGTTGATTAAATGTTTGCTTAAAGGCCCTGTTGGATAGTTCTGAGTTATAACCGCTTCCTTCAAGTAGAATAACGCACTAATAAGAAAGATATAATCACTCTGGATCTGTGCGAAGACCAAGCAGCGCGGAGCTGTAGACTAGTGCGCGAAACCACCAGAACACATCTAGACATCCCTAGGGTGCAGAAACCTGGTTCAAGCACACTCCCCTACTACCTCGGGTGAGACCTCAGTCCGCGCTTAGCGGGCTGTTGCTGAAAGGGCCGGTAGTTGCGGGATTTGTTTGGCTAAATAACTCTTCCGAACCTGGGTCAGGCCCAAATAAGCCAACAACTTGTCGGCTCATCCTCACTCAAGTCGACTTATTTGATGACCAAACCAATATAAATAGGCAACTCGGCTTTCAGTTGAGGCAAAGATTTTCGGTCAAGCAAGTCTGTAATTAGGAGTGCGAAAAACACTTAGAAAGGAGTCTTATTGTTAATTTTAGACATGTTCTATGCTTAGAGCAATTTATTTCAATTTTCACAGTTAGCTCCATATCTTTTCCAGATTAGCAATCACATCAGCATTAAAGTAAACTGCAGATAGAACATAAACATAAATCATAGAAGACAAGCCAAGACAAGAGGACACAAGATG
>APFE031668612.1:98808-116089 GCA_000404065.3 Pinus taeda
AAAAAGCATCTTTGAAAATTATATTTTTTAACACGTACCTTTCCATCGATGAATGCCACCTTGAAACCTTTGACTTCCATTTCCAAGATGGACGCCGGGTTCTTCTTGCAATCAGGTACATAAAAGAGATTCTGTAAATGAATCGAGTTACCCTTATTCAATTGAGAGTTAACATTCCCTACAGCCTTTCCGGGATAGGTGGCATTGGCTCCAAGTATAATCCCACGATTGTTTCCATCTCTACCAACTTAGAGAGTGCACCCATCTATCGGATGAAATGCCTTGAAGCACTACAATCTATAAGCCAGATTCCCAAAGAATCTGAAGTAGAGGGCCAATACAAGATCACGCTTCTTTATCTTATCAGAAACAACATTTGATTCTTCATACCTGGTCTTCCTTGCTTTCTCCGAAGAGTCGGTCGTTTCCTTGATAACCTGCATTACCTGTCATTCCTTTGATCATTGAAGATGTCCCTGGAATGATTGTTATTTTCATCAAGGGATGTGTCTTTGCCATTCAAACACTCCTTCACATAATCGCTGAACTTATTACAACCAAGGCATTTGCCTTTCCTTCCACCCTTAGATCCGAATGAAGTGATCTTTAGGTAGGCCATTAGAAACTTCCGCTGTTCCATTTTGATAATATTCTCTGCTTCGACTTCACCCTCGGTGAATTTGAAGAAGGATGAGGAATCCACTGATCCTTTTGTCCTTTCCCAACTGTCTTCGGTGATTGCTCTTTCACTCTTGCTTGGGCATTGTCTTCACCTCAGCTCTGATACCATGTTAATTTTAGGTATGTTCTATGCTTAGAGCAATTTATTTCAATTTTCACAGTTAGCTCCATATCTTTTCTAGATTAGCAATCACATCATCGTTAAAGTAAACTACAGATAGAACATAAACATAAATCGCAAAAGACAAGCCAAGACAAGAGGACACAAGATGTGGCACTAGCTAGGAACAAACCCCAATGTGGGGAAACCCTTGATCAATTCTTCTTATATGTTCTTCAATAGTTCAGCAGAGAGAGAGAGAGTACGTTTACAACAAAAGTCAACACTTTGAATTATCTAGATAAGAGCATAGATCATCTCTAAGAAGATGATACATGAGATCAGTTGAAGACATGTTGCTTCAACTAATTCTCCAAGGTGACTCCTTCACCTATCGTTGTGTTGCATTTCCTCATCATGCTGCACCTCACCGCGCTGCACCACCCATCATCACTATGCTGCATCTCATCACGCTTCATTAATCATGACTGTACCCATCACTGTACTGCATTATGTGCCATTGCTACACCATGTTGCCATCTTGACCTATGTGTTAGCTGCACCTTGCTTGCTTGTTGTCCCTAGCATGCTTGTTGTCCTTAACATGCTTGTTGTTGCATGCTAGGTGTATTTGCTGCTAAGTACCATATACCTGTCCCAATGTTAGTTAGTTGTCCCTTGCATGCTGCTCTCCCTCGGAGACAGATGCTCCAGCGGTTTCGGTAGTTCCTGGCAGTTCTGGCAGTTTCGGCTGTTCCTGGCAGTTCCGGTTGTTCCTGGTAGTTCCGGCTTTTTCGGCAGTTCCGTCAGTTCCGACATTTTTGGCTTTTTCGGCTTTTTCGACTTCTCTGGCAGTTTTGGCTTTTTCGGCATTTTTGGCTTTTCCAGCAGTTCCGGCTTTTCTAGCAGTTCCGTCTTTTCCATCTTTTTCGGCTTTTCCCGCAGTTCCGACAGTTCTAGGTTTTCCGACATTTCTGGCTTTTCCGACATTTTCGACATTTTCGGCTTTTCTGGCAGTTCTGACTTTTCCGGGAGTTCCAGCTTTTCTGGCTTTTCCAGTAGTTCCAGCTTTTCCGACAGTTCCGACTTTTCTGGCAGTTCCGGCTTTCTGCCCTCTAGATTACGGCAACGTTATTCCTTAGGATCTCTCCTCCTACTAAAACCCAAAGACAAGTAGAGAGAGGAAGAGATACCAAGTGGGTTGAAATGACTTGAAGGCCATTTCTATTTATACTAAAACGTTGAGCACATGTGGGGTTTATTTGGTTGCTGGCCGACCTTGACGAATTGTCTTATAACGCAAATAAATTCATAACTCCATGAATACTTATTGGAATCGGATGATCTTTAGGTCAATCCTACACCTCTCGATGAGAGGGATCCAAGAAAAATATCAGCTGCCATAAATAAGATGACCCACATGGAGTTTGGCCCTAGTTGCCAATTTTAACACTTATAGCCAGCGAAAGGAAGAAAGGAAGAGCGAGGTTGTTTGGGATTGTTTTAGGGTTGATCTCCTCTCACACGTACAAAGAAAAGGAGTGTCACTGCTGCAAAAAAGGGCCGAAGTCTTCCTTGCTATGCTAGAAGCCGAATCAAGAAGTATTTAAGTCAATTCATCAAGCCGAGTTGGAGAAGAAAGCCATTCAGTCCAAGCGAAGGAGATTAAGGGGTTGAATCACCATATATCTCTCACATGTGTTGCAACTAGGGTTTCCAAGGAGGCCGAAACAGGGCGCAATTCTGAAGCAGAGAAAAGGAAGCCAAATTTTGAAGGGTAGCCGAGAAGGAGGAAGAAGTAGAGGTTTGACTATTGTTGACTCAAGCGAGAAGAATCTCATTAAGGAGGCTTTGTGTCTTGGTCTTGGAATGGCAAATAGGTCAAGGGTCTTCGTCTTGGTAATCGTCAATTAAAGTCTCTATAAGAAGAAGAATTCGTTTGGGTTTTCCTCTCAATTAGGAGGGGTTTTGGCCCTGGTTGATAGCGTACATTGTGTGTCTCTTGTCTCTTTATGGTTTATGCATTGGTAACTGTTTGATGAAGAAGAACACTATAATAACATAAGTAAAAGAAGGTTCGTATCTAAGAAGTAAAAAACATTCACAAACAATTATCTATCATAGAGAAATCACCTTATTGCTATGCCCTAGATTTCTCAACATGGTATCAGAGCTAAGGTGACAAAATCAAGGAAGGGCATCTTATCAAGGGACATTCATGGTTCAAATCTCAAGGGAGGCATCAAAGCGAATTTTGAAGTCAAGATCTATCAAGAAGAAGTCTACACTAGAAAGAAGTCTTGGAATCCTCAAGTCATCTGAAGAGACCTCAAAGACCCTACTCAAGTTGAAGGACTTATACATCAAATTCCTTTCTAGAGAAGCAAGACCAAGAATGTTGGCGATCTCACTCTCGTTGAAGTAAGGTTCTTACCATTGAAGACATCATCAAGAAGTCATGATTGATCATCATCATCATCAAAGACATCACCCTCAAATGATCTAAAGAAATCTCCCTCTCTGTGGGATCAAGCATCATTCTTGAAGAAAAAATATCTTCATCAAGGAGAAGTTTTCTATTCGCTATATCATCATCAACATCAAGGAAGTAGCAAGGAGGAGCGTCCTATCAAGTATATTTATGTCCACATCTGAATCTGTCGAAATGTCTTTTTGCAAGGAAAACAACAAATTAGTTGGGGCTTCAAACTATCTTGCATGGAAGAAAAGGACAAATCTGAATCTCGTTGAAAATGAGGTTATGGAACATGTCAAAGGATCTATCACTAAACCAACAAAGGAAGATGCTCAAGCACTTGCAAAGTATATGAAAGGGGAAGCTAGGGCTTAAAGGATTCTCATAGAATCCATCAAGGATCCCCTCATTCCATATGTATCAAAACTCGAAATTTCAAAAGAAATCTATGACAAACTAGTAGAGTTGTATTTCGTAAGCATTGTTGGAGACGTCATCTCAGTAAGGCAAGAACTCTACAAGCTAAAGATGTCGAAGGAAGAAGGAATAGCCTCATACTTTATGAGGATATCTGAAATCAAGGATCAACTTCAAGATCTGGGAGAAGTCATGTCTGATAGAGAAATGACTACAGTTGTACTAAATGCACAACCAGAGGAGTGGGGCAACTTTACTTCAAGTATTTATGGTAAGAAAGAAGCTACTCCATTCCAAGATCTATGGTTAGTATGCAAGATTGAAGAATCTAGGCTAAGGGCAAAATTTGATGTAGGATCAGGTGAACAAAATCAAGCTTATGCTACAACGTCAAGAAGAAAAGGAAAATTTGGAAAGTCTGGTTCTCATAAAAAGAAAAGGAATATGGCTAGATTCAATGGTACAGATGTCAAGAATATGGGCACTACAAAAGAGATTGCCCTAAGATCAAGAAGGACAATAACAAAAGAGGAAGAGAAGAAGTCCATATCACCGAGGAAGTGGAGGAAGCTGAAAAGAAGAAGTCCAAGGAAGAGGAAGTAAAAGATCTCTATTATGATTGAGATAGTCTTTCTCTCCTAGCTCTTTTCAAGTTTTGTTTTTCAAGTCTTCCTGTTGTATAACTATTAGGAATCATGATAGGATGCATCATGTCATCATAAGAAGCATTAGGAGCAAGAGCTAGTGATATCATCATAGAGAAGCATGAAAGATGGTTGAAATTAAAGTCCATGGCAGTGACCCATGGAAGGATATAGCTCTTGAAAACCTCATTAGTAACATAGGTGGTACTTATGGGAAAAGAAAGAAAAGTTCTACTAGGACAAGGCTCATCATACATCTGTGAAAAGGAAACATTTGCTGGATGAGGATACTCAAGATCCTCTATTGGAATCTTCGTTGGAAGGTTCACCAATCAAAAGAAGCAAGGGTTTCATCAGGAATTCCAACTTGTGGAATTCATGGGATAAGAGTATGATGACAAAAGAGGTAAAGTAGATCAAGGGATTGAAGTTCTTTCAATCAAGGAAGCTGACGAAGGAAGTCTAAGATGACCTGAAAGTAAAATGAGGTATGCATGCTTATATTCGATCTTGAAGAGTCATATGGTTGCAGGTAACATAGATACATGCTCTATCTCAAGGGCATGATCAAAAGGAAAGGATCTCCTCCATCAAAAGGATGCAGGAAGGCACGGGTCACACATTGTCTAGATGAAATCAACATAATATGCCCTCATATGAAATATGAGGTGGTTGACAGTGATTGGAGGAACTCTGATTAAAAGTTTCTGGGAAGAAAAATGTGTGAAAGAAAGGAAGAGATCGTGGAATATGCAACCATGGAAAAGGAAATCAACATCCAAGGAATAAAAGATTTTGACTAGGATATCTCCATGAAAGATATGAAGACTCTGATGAAGTTTGAAAAAGAAAGAGACCCTTGGCAGTGTATATCTTTTGGAGATGTGTCAATACATATGCAGAATGTTGATGCAAACTAGATGTCATGGTGAAAGACCATCACAAAGGTAATTTTGATTTAGTGTTCATTTCTTACTTGTGAACAAATATTTGGATGGGCTTATGCAGGGCTGCCAAAGGAAGAGTTATGGATATCTTCCACCACTGATGTCGATGTAGTAGGATGAAAGATCCTTAGAGAAACATGGCATGAAGAAGGTAGCATGGCATGAAGGAAGGCCAGATAGAAATTGGTGGATCACTTTTCGATGAATGTCGCGCATGGATTCGAAAAGATAAATGTATGGATTGTAAAGGTCGAAAAGATCATTCCGCTCATTTGGAAGAGCCTCATTTCGAAGAAGCAGAGATCCCTCTAAGTCCCGTGTTTGGGTCACCCAAAGAAGAGAGATTGTAGGAGTATCCTGTCACTTAGGAACAACCAGTCAGAGTACTTTCTCGGGCTTACGCTCGTTCCCTCTCTTAGCTCCCCATCTTTCACTCTTTACCTCCGACAACCAAAAGAAAGCCAAGGATTTGTCCCATAAACGAAGAGACATCTGCAACCCCTTCTCTTGAAGATATTGTGCTAGAGTCCTTGCAAAGTATTGACACTCCTTGGGAAGAAATTCCTGAGGATCCACTCTCTAAAGGTAATCCCTGGCCCGATTTGGGAAATCCTAATAAAGAATGCCTCGAAGAAACCTTCAACCAGAACCTCCCTATCCATAATATGGCTAACGTTCCTCTTCCAGGTGGGAAACAACTTCTACCGGGTGGGAACCAACCCCCACCTCCTCCGGGAGCACTCCCTCCCTGGCTCGCTCAGGATGCTGTAGCGGTACTTGGGCAGCAGCATGCCTTACCCAAGAATGCAGAAAGAGTATTGCCTAAATTTGACCCTGAGCGGGGAGACACTGCTGATAACCATATTCACTCTTTCTTCCTGGTCGTGCGCATGTTGGGAGTAGCCGATGAAGATGTAGTATGTCGCTTATTCCCTTTTACTCTGATTGGTGCGGCCTCCACATGGTACTTTAGCTTGAGAATAGGATCGATCACCTCATGGGTCGCCTTTCAAGAGGCCTTTTTAGACAAGTTTGCCGATGACAAAACACCTGCCCCCCTAGTTTTAGAACTATCCCATTTGAAAATGGAAGCCAAAGAAAAGGTCAAGGATTTTAACATCTGCTTCAACACTTTGTTCAACAGAATCCCGGCTAGTGCTAGACCTACTGAGGAGGTGCTCATGGTATTCTACATCATTGCTCTCTCTGTCCCTACTACGATGTGTGTGAAAAGGAGTAACGCACAAACCTCATAGGGTGCTATCGATGAAGCAGTAAAAGTCGAGAATGAAATGATCAGTCTCACAGCATGTCATCATACAACCGAAGAAAAGAAAGCCTCTCAATCATCCAAGAAGAATAATGGCAATGATAACAAAGTGGCTGAGATCAAAGAAAAGGGTACCACAGATGTGGAAGGTTTGCATCGGATCATTAAGAAATTGACGAACACAGTGATCGATATGAAGAGGAACTTTGGAGAAAGTACAAATGGGAATGGAGGAGATTATAACAACAGAAAATCCCTCAAACCTTTCTATCGTAAGAAGATAGAAGGTGGTCATGGCCAACTTGCGTTGCCTGCTCCACCCAATGAAGGGATTTTAAATACGGGAGAGTTGGCGCTTATTGGATCGCTCCTTACCAAAGAAGAACCTATAGTGGAGTTGGAGCCAGAACAAGAAAATGAGGAAGAATACCAAGTAGAAGAGCCCTTGGACGAAGAATCTCAAATCAATGTACTATGGGATTTCTATACAAATGAGAACGATGATGACGAAGGAGTTAGTACAACAGAAGTCCACACTAATGAAATCCACACGAAGTAAAGGGCCACTTGCGGGCGTGATGAAGCCTGTAGACCAGACAAAGAAAGATGTTCGCCCTTTGAAGGCATTCGCTCCCAAAGTTCCTGTTGAGAAGGGTAGACCTAGTGGTGTTTCCAAGAGTACTCCAGTCGAAAACTATCCAGAGAAAGATAATACGCCTCCGACTGCAACGGAGGTGACTCAAAATGGTAAACTCCCACCTAAGAACGGCAAAACCGGTATGTTTACTTTGCCCTACCCTGTTTATAACATTGATTACAACATTGTGGATGATCTTAAGAAATCTCGAGCTAATATCACATACTTCGATTTGCTAAAATTAACGCAGCAAAGAGATCTGCTCTTGAAAGCTATGAATGAACTAAATTGCAAATCTCCCACCATTCCGAGTAGCCAAACCAAGAAGTCAGCGTCCAGACCTGTTAGTACCCCCAGTATAGCCCAAACACCATAAGCGATGGAAGCCACTCTGTAAAAAATGAATCGAACCCCCCAAGATGTCAGTGTAGCCATGATAGGAAGGAAATCAAAATCCATGACTCCACCTTTCCTTATCACATTTGAGATCTTCAACATGAATGTACACAATTGCTTGGTAGATTCCGGTGCCTCGTCCACTGTTATCCCTTACGTTGTTGCTAAAAGACTTCACGCGATACCCAAGAAAACTGGAACTCGAATTATGCAATTGGATAGAACGAATGTGAAAGTAATTGGGGAATTGAAAGGTGTGTTGGTTCGGATGGCTACAAAACCACAGTACACACAAGTCATTGACATAGTGGTAGTCGACATACCCGAGGCTTATGGAATGCTGCTTAGTAGGGACTGGCCAACAAAACTGAATGGATATTTCTCAACTGATTGGTCCCATCTCTTGCTGCCTAAGAAGGGAAAGGTGATATGCTGAGGGTTGATCGAGAAAGATACATGGAGTATGTGGTGACGGAACTAAATGGCCCCAATGAACCTATAATGTTTACCAACTCTATCCTTGGGAATTATAGTTTCGACGTTTGTGCCATCAAAACTTGTTTCGGAGAATTCCATGCAGAGACAGTTGAAGAAACTGTGACAAACGCACAGTTGGAAGCTCTCCCCGTAGTCCAACTGATGAGCCACCTTGTAATATAGTAGATGATAGGACCAATTTCGTAGGAAGCAGTTCATTTAATGTAACATTAGATTCTATTTTCAGGACACTCTACTTTGATGGCTCTAACTGCCTTGAAGGTGCAGGTGCTGGGAGTATTCTCATTGACCCGCAAGGGAACCAACATCTGATGGCCAGCTGGTTGGAGTTTGCGTGCACCAACAACATGGCAGAATATGAAGGCTTACTGCAGGTTCTAAAAAAGGCCATTGATATGAAGGTAAAAAATCTTTAAGTTTTTGGCGACTCACAGATAATTGTGGACTAGGTAAGGAAAAGGATACACTGCAATTTGCCACACCTTGTAAGATACCAACATGAGGTATCGAGCTTAATTGACAATTTTGATTCTTTTAATATCACATACATACCTCGAGGGCAAAACCAAGATGCCGATCTGATGGCTGGTATGGCTGCGAAACTTTTGCCTGATCTTAGACTAAACAAGAATAAATGTTACGTTGAATTGATTTTCAGACCATCCGTGCCTGATAACATCTCGAATTGGCAGGTGTTCAAAGGTGATGAGCAAATCCTTGAGTTTTTGCATGGTGAAAAAACATTCAAAAACACAGTTATTGATGAAAAAGAGCATGACAAGCTTATGAATGGGAGTGAAGATGAGGAAAAGGAGCAGCTCAATATAATTCCCAAGTTAGTTGTCAAGATGGAGCACCTGTATGACCTGCATGATAAATTTAAGAAGCCGACTAAGTGCAAAACGCATAGCTCATCCTTGAAGTATGAATCGGTCAACCTTGGAACCGAATAAGACCTAAAAATTGTTAATTTGGGCTTGGGGTGCTCTCCACGAGAAAAGGCTGAATTTGTTATGATGTTTAAAGAGTACAAGGATGTCTTTGCATGGACATATGGTGACTTAAAAACCTTCGATACCAGCGTTATGCAACATGTGATTCTGTTGGAGAAGGATGTTAGGCCATACCAACAAAAGCTTCGCAAGATGCATCCAAGCCTGGAATCGTTGGTGAAGAAAGAATTAAACAAAATGTTGGACACCAAAATCATTTTTCCTGTCAGGCACACCCGCTAGGTAGTCAATCTTGTGCCAGTAACAAAGAAAAATGGAGACATCAGGTTATGTATCAAGTTTAGAAACCTGAATAAAGCATCACAGAAAGATAACTATCCTGTCCCTTCTATGGAACACATTCTTCAGTGCATTTTCGGGTCTGAAATGTTGTGCCTATTGGATGGGTTTTCGGGATATAATTAAGTGTTGGTATCGAATGGAGATCAACTTAAGACAAGCTTCAACACTAAATGGGGCACTTACGCATACCGTAAAATGCCGTTTGGACTTATTAATGCGGGCGCCACATTTCAGAGAGCTATGGACATAGCTTTCCGAGGATTGATTAATAGATCAATAGTAGTGTACATGGATGACATTATTGTGTATTCGTATCGCAAAAGGGATCATATTTATCACCTGAAACAGATTTTTGAAAGATGCCGAAGATATGGAATATATATGAATCCCAAGTAGAGCGTCTTCGCAGTTGCAGAAGGCAAACTACTGGGTCATATCCTCTCTAAAGACGGGATTATTATTGATCCTGAAAGAATAGAAACCATCATGAGAATACAACCCCCTGCAAATAAAAGGGCAATGCAATCTTTCTTTGGGAAAATTAATTTCGTTAGGAAATTCGTTTCAGGTTTCACAGAAATAGTGCGTCCCATGCAGCTAATGATGAAGAAAGACGTTGTGTATAGGTGGAGCGATGAAGCTAAGAAATCGTTTCAGCGTATTAAGGAGGCCATCGCAGAAGCTCCTGTGTTGGTCAGCCCCAATTTCGACAAGGAATTCTTATTGTACACTTTCGCTTCTGATGTTTCATATGCCGCAATCCTCACCCAAAAAAATGATGATGGCAATGAAGTCCCTATCTCTTATATGAGCTCTAATCTTCAGGGAGCAGAACTGTACTACCCAGACGTGGAGAAACAAGGTTTTGCGGTTTTTAAAGCCGTAGAACATTTCCGCCCTTATTTATTAAAGGCCAGGACTAAAGTGATCGTTCCCCACCCTGCTGTAAGAGCTCTCTTCGTGCAGAAAGAAATGGGTGAACAGAGAGGGAATTGGATAACTGCCCTTTAGGAATACGACCTCGAGATTAAGCCGACGAAGATAGTTCTAGGGTAGGGATTGTGTGAGCTTGTGGTAGAAGCCTTGGTGGATAAAGAAGGGGCGTCCGAAGAACCAGAAGCACAGAGCATACAGAATGCACAAGTAGAATTCAGGGAAGAGCCCCTACGGATTAATCAGACGTTGATGTGTGAGCACGAAACGTCGGAAGTCTCTTTGGACCCTGAGTCGTGGTATTACGACATATGCTTTTATTTAACAAGGGGATCATGTCTTGAGCACATGGATGCATCACGAAGGAGAGCGCTCAGATTAAAATCTAATCAGTACCACTTGGCCAATGACACATTATACAGGAAAAATAATGATGGAGTTTCGCTGAGGTGCTTGGAAAAGGATAACGCTGATCATGTCTTGAAAGAAATGGACTACGGCCCAGCAGGTGGTCACTATGGAGGAGAGACCACTGCTCACAAAATATTAAGAGTTGGATATTATTGGCCCACAGTGTTCAGAGACTCGCATGTCTACGCTTGTAAATGCAAGGTATGTCGAACTGTCGTAGGACGAGAAAGAAAGCCAACTGTTCCCCTCAGGCCCGTTATGATTTATCGCTCGTTCCAGCAATGGGGCCTAGATGTCATAGGTGAGATCACTCCAAACTCTTCACAGCAGCATAAGCATACACTCACGGCAACCAATTACTTCACCAGATGGACCGAAGCCCTCCCGCTTCGGAAGGCTAATGAAGACAAGGTAATATCTTTTATTGATAAATTTATTATCAATAGGTTTGGCATCCCTGACGCACTCATATTTGATAATGCTTCTTACTTTTCATCACTAAAATTAACTGAACTTGCTATCGACAAATCAATTCGCATAAGATATGCATCAAACTATTACCCCCAGGGAAATGGAGTTGCAGAGTCCTCAAATAAAAACCTCATCCGCATAATTCGTAAATCTGTCGCCGACAACTAGAGGAATTGGCACAACGCTCTAACAAACGCCCTTTGGGCTGATAGATTCACCCCAAAAGTAGCATTGGGAAACTCCCCATACTTCCTCGTCTATGGACAGGAAGCCATCTTGCCTCCTAACGTTACCCTTCCCTCTTTACAGCTCTCCCAAGCTTCGAGAGGGACCCCTTCAGCCTTACTTCAAAAAAGGATCAACCAACTGGTGAGGTTGGAGGAATTGAGAGACAAAGCCAGAAATAAATTTAGAAATCACCAAATGATTGTGAAGAGATGGTTTGATCACCATCTAGCAGGAGATAAATATTACCAAGTAGGAGAGCTAATCTTGAAATGGGACAAGTTGAGTGAGCCAAAAGGTAAGCACACGAAATTCCAACACTTATGGCTGGGCCCGTTCCAAGTTGAGGAAAAAATTGGTCAGGGAACTTATAGATTGAAAACTTTACAGGGAGAAACTGAGAAACTCCCTGTTAATGGCCAACATTTAAAGAGACACTTCCAGTAGCCACCACACAGTGGTTACCTCTTGAGTAGGTTAGGATTCATTTTATTTTGCTGTTAGCTTAGTTTCATTTTCATCTTGTCCTTTCCTGTTTTGCGCAAAGTTTATTTTCCTTTTGAATTTCAGTCCTTTTCAACCAATTTATTTCGGTCCTTCAGTCTCGTTTTCACCTTTATAACTCTCTTCAGATTGCCCTCATTCCCCACCTTCAGCTTTTTGCCTCCCTCAGTAACCTGCTGATGAGTTTGCCAATCCTAAATTCATCGTTACCTTGCAAATCATGCAAACTGTCAATGGGAACTGAAAAGTCAGCAGTAAAATTCAAATCAGAGCCACTCATTGGCATTTGTTGGCAACTAGGTAGGATCTGTTGATAACCTGGATACCGGAGCATGTAGGGGCATCTTTATAAAACAAAAAATGTGTAACCACACATGGACTGGCATGGCGGAACGCTGCATTTTTAAAATCCCATCCAAACCTAGCCTATACTTGTCTATAAGGTTTACAACCATTCTCCATTGGTTCTGTCCACCACACTTAAATTTCCAATATTTGTTATCTACAAGTAAACCTCCTCTCATGGGCTAAGCTTGCTGTCGTATATCCTGTGGCAAATTTAATTGTGCTCTAGTCCTTGTGCCAATCTGGAAGGATAGATTGTTTGGGAAGCTGGTTAGAGCAGGGACTATTGTTGGACTCAGAGTACCAGTTGACACAGCAAGCCCAACCTTGCTTAAGCGGTTTAAAAATATGGCATGATCCATGACTGTGCCCCATTCAATCACACGAAAGTATAACACTAAAATTCTTACATAAAGTGTAGAGAAACATGTCTACATCAAGTTTGATGAGCGATAAAGAGTTGAGGTACACACCTAAACAGGTATTGACAGACTGGTGATGGCCCCGAAAGGATTTTGAAAGTAGAAAACAGGTAAAGGAAGGTCAATAAATCCCATAATATGACCATTGGAGAATGCTTATCAAAACCCTATCAGTATGTAGAAGCTATTTGTCTTTATCCCGCCTAAAGCTATGAAGTGTTGAAGTGGAACCCATGCCTATCCGTCTATACAGTTTGCATTTCAAGTTTATCTTAACACTTTGATGTTCTACTGATCCAGAGTTTATTTGATAACAGAGATAACTGGTTCGCCCAACGGTTTGCCATTTGTTGTGACCACAACCACCACCCTATTGAAACCTGCTCTAGTGGCAAATTTGAATGGGTCCCCTAGACGTTTGACCTTTCGTTTCTGACTGGAGTTGTTACATGGAATTATGTCTTTTGAGCTGAATGATCATGCCCCCTTTATAAATCTTTGCGGAATGACTTATTTATGATCCAGTCTGGCCCTTCATTCATGTGCTTTCATCGGGACTTTTTCACTCATAAACCTTCATGGTGCTCTATGCCCACACATATGGCCAACCCCCTCTCTTTACTATGGGTGTATATGGACTTAACCCTCAAAACCTTCCATCGCGCCTTTATTTCTATTATAACGCTTGTGTGATAGAAATACTTTGCAAGCATATACATAACTTACCCTTTTCGCACTTCCTCGATCTTTACACATCTCTGATGCATGCCTCCATCGCATATCGCTTTTTGCATTCGCAAAGGCTAAAGGTCCATCTCCCATGAATAACTGCAATGCGATCAAGTCAACCGATCGCAACGCATATCGCAATCGGCAGAACCCGAGGCTCATACATAAACATTTCGCGATATGGCGGACCCGCCGGGATCATTAATCACAGCATATATATTTTCGTGTCCGGCCTATCGCATATCGCAATCGGCGGAACCCAAGGCCCATACATAAGGCGCTCCGTGATCTGGCGGACCCGCCGAGATTATTAAGCGCAGCGTAATATGATTTCGGGTCCAGCCTATTGCATATCGCAATTGGCGGAACCCAAGGCCCATACATAAGGCGCTCTGTGATTTGGCGGTCCTGCCGAGATTATTAAGCTTATCATAATATGATTTCGGGTCTGCTTCCGCCATCGCAATATCGGAGTTTGGCAGTTCAATAAGCCCGGTTCCTCTCCACTGAAACGATGCGATAGTGTTTCGCGGACCTGATAGGATATGGGTTCCTGTTTATAGTATTTCAAGTCCGGATTTCGGATCTGGTTCTGTGTTATGCACCGATTTTCAATGGAAATCGGATTTATGCTTGCGGGACTTAATCAATGCATGAATTAAAAACCCAAGGCTGAGCCACTATTAACACGACTTAAGAAATAAGAGGAAACACGCTAGATCTATTAAAACTCTGAGATTTCAAAGGCAAACTGATATTCCTCTAATACATAGTGCGATGCAATATGGCAGACCCGCAGGGATTATTAAATGCAATACATATATTTTCGGGTCCGGCCAATCGCAAATTGCAATAAGAGGGACAAGGGGGATGTTGCCTATGAGTGCCCGCTGTGATGTGCGATGGTGGGTTGATCGCATCACAACCTTGGTTGAACCAGGGGACGATTCTTTTACACTTGTTCCTTTTGATTTTATAAAAGTGTTGTTAAGAGCAAGATTTGTGTTTTTAGGCATGTTTGTCATATTTCTCATAATCATAGCTAATATGAACTATTTCGGCAGACGAGGACCAAGAGAAGAGAGGCGCGTTCAAGTGGACCGGTAACAGATGAATGCGATTTATATCAAGACGACACCTCTGAACCGCCGATGTCGATATTGCAAAGACATACTCTGCAATAAAGGGATACAAACCGCCATAGTGCATAATGGAGGCACGCTCTATGTTCAGTGGAAGCACTCATGACAGCACTGATCCATCAAGATGTCATTACCTCCAGATACACCTTAAAGCATGCCAGATGTGGGATGATGAGCGCAGTGTCTTCAGTTTCCTTCAAGAAATGATAGGGAATTATGTCCACTCCATACAGGTGCAGAGAGATGACACACAGTAACGCCCTCTTAATCGACATCCTTTCATTTTCACCATAAAATAAAATGCCCCAGCAAATGTAGCCTCAATGTGTCGGCAGTTTGACGGACCGTTCTACATCCGTATATTTAATTTGTATATTGAATAAGCCAGGAAGATGGAGGGTCACGGGGATACAAAGAGTCAGTTTCTTCCTGTATAAGTATTACCTTCGAAGATGGAGGGAGGATTTTTTTTTGGCAGAACAACTTTGATTTATTGTGCTAATAAAGGAGACTGTTTGGGTCAAGAAGGAGCCTTTTTTTTTGCAGATTTATTTTCCTCTTCTTTCATGTGTTTAGAATTAGGGTGTTGTTGCTGGCATAAATATAAATGTGTTTTGTTTTGTGCATATTGATAACAGACAGTTCATGACTAGTCTTGGTTATTCAAATATGATTTGTTACCATGGTTAATTCATGAGCGGTCGCTGATTTGAAACCTTGTTAAACATTAGTTGCAAGTTTTATTTGTATGGAAAGGAATGTGTATTCCTGTATGAGTAATTAGATTGCAATAAAGATTTAATACAACCTTGTTCATCTGTGAACTAGTAATTGATTCATTTGGACTTGGAATCTATATATGATGTTCAATCTCTTTTTGTTATGCTCCTGCAGGATAGATTAGAATACTTAAGATTAGCATAAGTAGTTAGAATTAGTGTAGATAGGATTTGATACATATAGGTTAGCTGTTTCTTTTGTTGATTTAATTGAAGTCTTCCTCCAAGAAGCAATCTTTCAACACCTATAACAGTGTACGGGATCCTTTAAAACCCATTGGAACTAGCCATTCCAAACAAAAGCGAATCTAATTGGGGTTTGCGATCGGGTAAGTTCCCCTTGTTGGCATAGTGAACATTCGCCGTGTCAACAGATCCATACATTAATCTTTGTTGACACCTAATCCTCATGATTGGGTGAATTTATGTAAATAATTAAATTCATAGTTTTAAAACTCCGACTCCGACTCCGACTCGACCGAGGATCGACTCGGACTGCGACTCCGAAACGGTAATGACTCGGCCGACTCGATTTCAATGACTCGGTCGTTGTAAAAAATACATTAAATATTTTATTTTTTTATAAAAAAACATAATTTTAAATATTTTAAACATAATTTTAAAGATTTTCATTCATGTTTCCAAACACACAGCATAATAATATAGATGGAAGACAACATATGATCAAAGTAGGCTCATGAACCAATCCATTATATCAAAATGGTACCCAATGGCAATACATAGTCAACTGTCAAACATGATCAAAGACTCAAAACAAAAAACATAACCTAGGAGGCTAGAAATGGCCTCTACAACAAAAGTAAATTGTGACGGTGACCAGACTCCAGTACTAGTACTACTGGCTATTAGCTACTGCCAAAGGAGCCAAGATCATGTCGATCAATCTCTGGATCATCATCATCAGAGTCAGACAGGGGGCCCCATGGCTCCTCCTCATCGTCATCATCTCCAACTGCAACTGTAGAAGTGGTACCACTAGCAGGCTGTGCAACTACAACAGATGCAAGCTGAGATAGAGTAGATATGCGGCTGTGCTTCTGTCATGGCTGAGCAGAGGAAACACCTACAACTGGAGTCCTTGCTGGCTGTGAGACTGAGGCTGGTGGATTGGGATCTGCATTCAACTGAACAACATGTTCAAGTTCAACTGATGTGTCGATATCTAAATCTAAATCAAGATCTTCATCAGGATCAAACGCTGCTGGACGACTCTCCACTACCCAATCTGATGTTGGATCAATGTCTTCCAACACAATGGGCTCTGAATCAGGTTTTTTGTTCAACAAATGGTTTCGTTTGAGCCGGAGGTTGTATTGGACATAAACTAGATCATTTAACCGTTTTTGATCCAAACGGTTTCTCTTCTTTGTGTGAATCCTCTCAAAGACAGACCAATTGCGCTCACACCCAGATGCACTGCAAGTTTGACTCAAAATACGAATTACAAACCTTTGCAATTCAGGACAATGGCCACCAAAGGCCTCCCACCATTGTGCTGCAAAACACATAGGAGTGTAATGAGTTAGCTCAACAAAATTACAAATTATATCTAACTTTCAAATTATAAACGATTTAACAAACTTCAAAAAAAAAAGTAAAACTATTAAGAAATTGAAAATTGAAATTTTTGTTTACATGGCTCATCTGCTTCTCTTGCAATCTTTGCTAGGTTCTTCCCAAAGGTACCTGATGCATTGCTGAAGGTTGTGACCTGTCGGTGTATCTCCAACTGATCAGACTCCAATGGGATCATGCAATCAATGCAATCAATCAGTCCATCTCTGACCTCCCCCCTCAAACCTCCTGACTCCTTAGCTTTATAATGATACCGTGGGTTCAAAAAATACCCAGCTGCATGTATAGGGCGATGGAGTTGATTGTTCCATCCTTCATCAATGATTGCCCAAATGGGCCCATACTTTGCCACTCTATCCTTGT
>APFE031668614.1:0-21294 GCA_000404065.3 Pinus taeda
CAACCTTACTTCCCTAAATGGTTGGTAAACTCAAATATCAACATGTCTTTCTATAGTGCTAAAGAAGGTGTCTTCCCTAAATGGTTGTTAAACTCAAATATCAACATGTCTTTCTGTAGTGCTAAAGAAGGTATCCATAATTTAAAAACAGATTGCTTTTGCCCCTCAAATTCGATTATTTGTATGAGAAAGTATGTGCATGATCCAGGCACTAGGATTTACATTATTATATTTAATAAAGCGTAAGTGAATTCTAAAAATGGGTTTTATACCCAAGTAATAAAATTAGTATAGAAAATTGGTATAGTTTAAAATCTACAAGTGGATGCAACAATGTGCAATATATCAATAATGAAAAATAAGAGGAAAGTACATGCTTGAAGACACGGACTAGGAAAAATTGGGCTCTTGACACTGAGAGTTCAATAGAGAAACATTGTGTCCAGGTTGGCAATGATGAACTTGAGGACATTGTGAACTTACGAAGCTACTGTAATAAAAAATGTAAATTTGTTAAATTAGATTGTAATTTTCCAACAAAATTGTGAATTGTGGAAAACTTGTTGGAATAAATTTCTTCCAAGGCTGTATCAACTACATGCAATAATAATTTGATAATTTCTTAAGAATAGGTTGGTTGGATATTAAAGTATCTTAATCTTCTCAGAAGCCCTAGCTACAAGGTTGATTTTGGTAGTTCATCTCAAGCATAGGTTTGTGGCACAAAGTTATAATAAAGAAAGTGTACCTACCCTCCTCCAATAATGCAATGAATTCAACGTATTATGAAGGTGGAAACTAATGCCTCTCATGTTTGGTGAGTACTAACCAAATCATTCCTTACAGTTTTCTTATTATTCAATCGCATTTTAGTTAACAAACAAGGAACGGAAATTCTATTAGAATCACAAGTGACATTTGGATTGGTTTAGAATTTGATTTACATATGGATAAAATTCTAAAATTTTCATGGATGATTCAAGCATTCTATACAATAGACCTTCTTATTGGCTTAAATGAAACATTGACAACAAAACCCTCATTTGTGCATCTTCCTTCCTCAATAAACAATTCTATGTATCTCTCAATCATATACTCTAGGATACAAGATTCCCTTGGTTACTCCTCTTAGAAACAAGATGCTCATTAAAATAGCTAGAGTAATTGGATGGCCCATATAACCATCTCCATTTTCACTTGATACGACCTAGCATAAAACTGTTAGAAGATGTAGACAAACTAGAATGGTGAGCATATCCATTGACATGAAAGCACACAGTGAACTTTGGATATAGTATAGAGTTTTAATTTGGATAATAAAAAGGATTGGTGACAATGGTATGGAAATTTGATCTCGTTTTAAAGGGTTGATAATTATTGTTAGTCATGACCATGAAAGCTAGAAGTTGAAAAAAAAAATCCTAAATACCATCTAATTACCACATAAAATTTCATGCTTAGAATAGTTAGATGATAGACATTGATTCTAGGGCTACCTAGAAAGTATAAAGTTGGTAGAATTGGTCTCAATAATAGTTTCTCTATACAAGGTAGAAGGAAAAGAGGATTTAAAGAACATTTATTGGAATAATTAATTATTCCAAACAATATATGGTCCCTATCCATGACCTCGTGGGTCCTATCCATGAGACGACAAGGAGCTTGAAATCCTTCACAATCCCATGTTCAAAACTGGTGCACACTAGAAACCCGATTCATAAGGGGCGAGGCTTAGGTCCCAGTGTGTGCAACTCTCCATGAGGTTACCCAACTCGTTATTTGAGGGCTCCACATTATTGACTAAATACCAAGAATACCATGATTTGACCACCCCTGTGGGACGAAGGTAACCTTAGTGTCTAGTCTTAGGAAAAGACCCTATAGGCATGATTGTTGGAAGCAACCATTTCTCTACCCCACCTTCATCTAGTCAGCCCTACTTGTGGACATCAGACCCCATCAAATAAGAAGTCTTTTGGAAAGCCATCTAAAACAATAGAACTAGGACTTGATTCAGGATTTAGACAACCTTTAGGCTAGATGTGTTTTTTTACAGGAGTTGTTTGGTTGGATCAGAGTAACATATCATTATAATTAGTTTGCACTTCACATCACTACAATAGGTGTTTTCTTGCTGTTTCTTACTTTCTTTATTTACACTCTCCCCGTAGTATTTCAAGTTTTATTTTGTCCTGACACCATTTCACCGCCTAAATGCTTGTCATGGATACTTCGTGGCCTTCACCACTAGTTTCCTTTAGGAGATTCTCTCACCCCTGCTCGACAAATAAGGGTTCCTCGATCCCGTCCTCCACCTAGTCCACGTACAGACTCTAGTTCCTCTTACTCCTCGAGTTCCTCCTTTGATTACACATCTTTCCAACCCTAAATCACTACCATGTCAGGTGTTAATGTAGGTAGCGGAAACCTAGGTGGTGACACTAATTCTAACTAGGGTAACCCTACAGGTGGTAACACTAGTCCTAAATAGGGTAACACTAGTACTAACTAGGGTAAACCTACAGGTGGTAACACCAAAACCTCTTTAGATATGGCCACTAATACAACCTTACTTTCCTAAATGGCTGGTAAACTCAAATATCAACATGTATTTCTATAGTGCTAAAGAAGGTATCCCATAATTTGAAAATGGATTGTTTTTGCCCCTCAAATTCAATTATTTGTATGAGAAAGTATGTGCATGATCCAGGCACTAGGCTTTACATTATTGTATTTACTAAAGAGTAAGTGAAAGCTAAAAACGGGTTTTATGTCCAAGTAATAAAATTAGTATATTTTAAAATCTAGAAGTGGATGCAACAATGTGCAATATATCAATAATGACAAATAAGAGGAAAGTACATGTTTGAAGACATGGACAAGGAAAAACGAGGCTCTTGACATTGAGAGTTTAATAGAGAAACATTTTGTCTAGGTTGCAAATGATTAGCTTGAGGACATTGTGAACTTACGAAGCTACTGTAATAGAAAATGTAATTTTTTTAAATTAGATTGTAATTTTCCAACGAAATTGTGAATTGTGGAAAACTTGTTGGAATAAATTTCTTCCAAGGATGTATCAACTACATGCAATAATAATTTGAGAATTTCATAAGAATAGGTTGGTTGGATATTAAAGCATCTTAATCTTCTGAGAAGGCCTAGCTACAAGGTTGATTTTGGCAGTTCATCTCAAATATAGGTTTGTGGCACAAAGTTATAATAAAGAAAGTGTACCTACCCTCCTCCAATCATGCAATGAATACAATGTATTATGAAGGTGGAAACTAATGCCTCTCATGTTTGGGGAGTACCAGCAAAATCATTTCTTATACCTTTCTTATTATTTGATCACATTTTAGTCAACAAACAGGAAATGGAAATTCTATTAGAATTACAAGTGACATTTGGATTTGTTTAGAATTTGATTTACATATGAATAAAAATATAAAATTTTCATGGATGATGCAAGCATTCTATATAATAGACCTTCTTATTGGCTTAAATGAAACATTAACAACAAAACCCTCATTTGTGGATCTTCCTTCCTCATTTGTAGCATCAGATTTTATATTTTATGTTGTGACTTCATCTTCATAATAGACATTAGGTTTAAGGTCAATTCAACAAGTAACCCTTTCCACAACCCAATCTAGTAATGGGTGGGAGAAGTTGTTATAATTATGAATATAAACAAAAGGCAAATCCTGAAGTGAGCTTGGACAACATGATGGATTGTCTAATAAGAAAAGCACATGCACAAAGGCCATGCTTTTGGATATTTTTGGTTGGATCTTAGAGGCACATATATCCTTCTCCAGTGCAAGGAGTGAGAGGATGACCATGTATTGAAAGATGCATTGAATTTTAGTCTTGTCTAGATTTATGGACTTGATCCATTTTCCCTTTGGATTTGAAGTTATATATAAAGAGGTTTATAAAAATTGTGTGTTCCTTCTCAGAAAATAACACCATTTAATACAACAATTTGTGCTCTCAAAGACCATCACAAAGAAAAAGAGAGCAGAAATCCATTTACTCATAAAACCCCTCTAGTCTCCAACAATTTTATGTGAATACAATTGTCATAGAAAATTAGTCCAATATTAATTTTAGGGGAAAGACCCATTTCAATCTCTTCGATTATATCTTTAATTCCACCAAAGTTACCATGGATTCTTTTGAATATGATAGATTAGCTAACTTTACTATTCTGTGTTGTATGCTTTGAAACCAAATTTATTAACACCAACTCTAATATGAAATGTTTAGAATTCATATAAATAAAAAACAATGTTAAACTACCAATTCAAGAAGCCAAGAGAAACCCATTGATAAGGAATTGTAACATCTCGAATGTGAAAAAAAAAAAAAATATTTGGGTTCCCTTGAGAGGACATCTTCAAATTTATAAAGTCACTAAAAAACTAAAACACAAACTTAATCCTAAGAAACAAAACCATATTTCAATTTGTGGAAACCCACAATTAAAAAGGAGTGACCCGACTTCATGTGGTGCTCTTCTCGAGGGAGTCCGCCTACCTTCATGGACTTCATGTGGTGTCCTTATCAAGGGAGTCGGCCTACCTTCATGGACGCTTGATATAAATACTAAAACCCAGTTGGACTTCATAGGACTCGATCATCACCAAGTTGGACATTCACTGATATATTTCGCACTACTCGCTCGGCCATCTTCTTCGAGATTCTTTCTGCAACAAAATCGTGAAGGGAAAGGGATTAATTTGTGAGTGAGAACATGGAACCTTTTTACACAGACAATGCAAAAGATCATGAGCACGAGCCAGAGGAGATTCTTGATTTGCTGCCTCCAAGATTTAGAGAAATTAGTAGCAGCTCAACAGCCATGGAAAGTTTCAATTTGATGAACGACGATCTTATAAGCCATCGAATTATTCCAAGCCTCGACGGCCATCTACGCGCCCTCATTTCCAACGGCAGGTCTGGACTTATTGCTAACAGGCTTCGACATTTGGTTGACACAGCGCCGCCGCCACCACGACAATGCAAACTTCTGTTTCGCGTGAAACCAAGAGGTTGGCGCGACAGACACGGCCGTCGCCGTGAAACCACGGTGAGTGAAATAAATTTTATCGTGTGTGCCATCAGAGACAAGAGGTTGTCACCCTTCCCTCAACATGAGTTCACGGCTTTAACTATTCCGCATGAGGTTCCATCAGAAGAATTAAATGAATCTTTTGTGGAAGCGATCGGACATAAAATTATTTTCTGGAATAGTACAGATGATGGGCAGCATCCCTTCTGTTACATACCAAATTCAGACCAGAACTCCGATAGGTCTTTCCGGGCTTTGGATACTTCCACAATAGCTGGAGAACTCCACAACGATGTTTCTTATGGGATTGTTAAAGTAACAGTGGGAGATCGGTTGATAGTGTTGTTGGGTACCCATAGAAATCGTACAACAATGTTGTCCTTAGACGTAAACTCTGAAAAGTGGTCACTTCTTCCAGAGTGTCCGTTCAACATATATGATACACCTATCCCGTGGAAAGGAAAACTGTATATAGTAAATCTTGCTAGCTTGGTACGTACACGCAACTTTGATACTACCAGACTCGTTCCCATGCACTTCGACTGTCAGAGCAACGTGTGGGTAGTGGGAGGAGAAGAGAACACAAAGTTTGCTCGGCATTTAATAGAATTCCTCTTCTTACGTAAATCCTTTGTCACGTGCATGTCTGTCACGTGCGTGTTAGGGAGATGTATGATATCCTCCAAATCCGGAACACTTTATGCCATATCTGAGAGGTCAGATATTAACGAGCATCCAATTGGGTGTATTTACGCTATGGATGATTTAGCAAGTGGATGGAGGCTAGTTCAGAGCCGGAAAAGTGAGCACACTCAACAAGTTGATCCCTTCAAACTCCCTAAGCTTCCTCAAGGTCAATATGTACAGACTAGAACTAACTGTTGGGAACTAAATGAGCACGATATACTCCTAGTTGTTCTACATTTTGTGTATATGGAAAAGGGAATATGGGCGAGGTATGCGTGGTGGACCTTCAACAAAGATGACGGTGTTAAAAACTATGGTTACGAGGAGTTAAATGGGTCGGCTTTAAAAAATGCTTCCGATATTTCACTCTTGAAAATTGAAATGTGAAAATTTTGAAATTGGTTTATTTAATGATAAGTTTTTTAATTTATTTTTTTAATTAGTTAAAGAGTTTGGCAATTTTTCTATATGTATTTGCTATGGATATTGGATATGGAAGGTGCATTTATCTTAAAAATCATGATATGAAAAATTATTTAATATAATATTAATGTTTTTGGGCAAAAGTGGACTTTGACTAAGGATCACACTCATTCATTAGTGGGACAAACTTGATAGTTCAGGACTACATGAAGCTTGAAAATAATAATTTTTATTTCCATTTCCATAATTTTACTTGGGTAACTTGGAATTCCTTTTTGGCATGCAAGAATACATACTAATGCTACATAAAAATCACTGCTCCCTCTTAGCGAGGGAGGTATTCTCTACAAGTGACTTTTCCTTGCTGAAATTTATCCTTCCTTAAGAAAAGTTCATGAGATTTTCAAGTTGATTCATGTGTATAAAATAAATCCATTCTAGATTGGGTAATTTAATTCACTCATATGTACGTAAGCATCTAAGGTTTCTGGCCAAAGTCCTTAATGGCTCCTTAGGAAAATGTATCAATCTCCTTTGGTCATAACCTAGCCAAATACTCTTGGAATTTGAGTTCTTTTAGCTTCTTAGGAGAGAATTTTCTTTTGGACCATTCACCTTTTTAGTCAATATCTTTTATGACCTAGCAAAGTCCTTCTCGCTTCAAAGGTGAATTACATCTATCTCCTTCAGTCGACATAGCCAAGTCCTTTTGGCTTCTAAGGGGAAGATTTGCCCAATCCTATAATTTCCCTCAGACATACACTTATGGCTGACCTATTAAAGTCCTCTTGACTTAACAGTTGACTATATCCTATAAATTCCTCATTAATTACCTTGCATCATTCACCTTTTTGGTCAAATTCCTTTATCACTTAGGCAAGTCATTCTGGCAGCCAATTTGTCTAAGTTTCAAAGCTGAATGTATTCATCTCCACTAGTCAAATTCATTGTTGCAAAAATCTAATCATTCCCTTCTAATAAGGGATACATTCAACATCAAACTAAGCTCTTTTGTCCTTTTACGTTGAGTTGGGTAAAAGAAGTTTTGAAAAGAGGAAGAGATGAAGAGGAAAACTCTTATTTTGTGGCTATATTGATAGACATAAGGATCGTGGTATATTGGATTTTACTTGTAAAACATTTCTCTCCAAAAATATTAGGCAATAACATGTCTAAAAATAAATATTTCAAAAGCAATTCGAACACACATAAATGCTAGAAGAAATAACATGTAGTTATAATGGAGTAACATCTTCCTCTTTTATGGTTGTTATCTGTTAAATTATGGTATGTTCTACGCTTAGAGCAGTTTACTTATTTTTCTTCTTATTACCCACGGATTAGCAATCACATATACATTAAGTAAAGTGCAAATAGAACATTAAATGATCAACAAAAAATAAGCCAAGACAAGAGACACAAGATGTGGTGGCTAGCCAAGGGTAGACCTCAATGCAGCGAAACCCTTTGCTCAAATCTTCTTTTCTCTTCAGCAGAGAGGAACAATACAAAATCTGAATTCTGTAATTTTATATCGGTAGCAGCAAACCCTAGATCAAAAAACTCAAACTTGGTCAAACTAGTTGAAATTGACCTTAAAAATGCTTGGTCAATTTTCGATGAACTTGTCCTCGAACAGCTTGAAGAAGCAGCCCTTGAACAACACCAAAAGTATAGTCAATTTCTAGATTTCTAAAGTCAACTTGCAGCCCTAAACTAGGGCAGTCAACACCAACCAAACCAAAGGTCAAATCACCTCGATTTTCATGCCAAAAATTGTGGCTTGCCTAGGAGAGGCAACCACACCCAATCCGCACTTCTAGATGGTCATTGCTTGGTCAACGTTGGTCAAAGGGATGACCTGCTACCTTAGCGTCCTTCTTTCTGTGTCGTCCTTGCCCTAAGACATCTTCCTTCCAGCCACACATGAGAGAGAGAGAGAGGCTTCTTTTATGCGTAAGAGAGAGAGAGAGAAGATGAATGAGTGAATTGTCCAAATGAGAAGGAGGCTCCTTGTATTTATATGCAAACGTTGATGATGAATAGACATGACTGTTGGGCTTCTGAACCTACATAAGTTTGCTAGCCAACCTTGACAATTTGTCCATAATCAAAATAAATTCATATCCCCATAAATGCTTATCGGAATCAGATGATGTTTAGATCAATCCTATACCTCTCGATGAGAGGAATCTAGGAAAAATATCAGAAGCCATAAATAGGGTGATGCACATGGAGTTTGGCCCTAGTTTCAAATTTTAACACTCCTTCTCAACTAGGGAGAACTTCATCTACAATCCGTCAGACTATCACTGTTATCTGTCCATCAAATGCACTATCTTGTACAGCTTGACCCCACTCTGATCTACGTTACTCTGCTCTTCTATGCTCAAACTATGAAGGAGAAGAAATGATCGAGGATGTATCATACCATCCTCCACTGACCTAAAGTCAGTTCAGAGTGTGAACCACTCTCACTAATCCGAGATCAGTATCATTGATCCCAGATCAATGGAGGTCATCCTGGCATAGGGAGTATGGTAGATAGAGCAATTCATCCATCACTAATACTACTATGGTCCTTATCCTCATTTCCCAGCTCATTGATCAGATGAGAGGTACTTCCCATGAGTCCCAGACTGCATGGGTAGGATGCCTCGACAGGAGAACTAATCATCATGTCCACAGGAGAACGAATCATCCTGTCAAGTGGATTCCACGGAGAACTAATCATCCTAGCCTATAGGAGAAATAATCATCCTATTCCACAATCGCCATAGAGAATGAATCATCTTGGCCCACAGTAGAACTAATCATCCTGTTCCACAGTCACCACGTGGTGTCACAGGGGAAGGTTGAACCTTTACCCTGTACATAGTGCACCACTAGGGGATGGCGAGTCGTCTGGTGGTCACATGTTGCTCCCAGAAGTACCCCGCGCCTCCTAGAGCTCCCAGAGCTCAATACATCATACTTGGCCCTCATAATAGGGTCTCTGAATGACACCAAGTCGTTCTCAGAAAGTCAAGAATTTGACCTTTCCTAGGGGCTTTGTCAAAATGTTGGCGACCTGTTCATCTGTACCTATATGTTGGAGCCTTATTGCTCCTCGCTGCACCATATCTCGAATATAGTGGTACCTAATGTCGATATCCTTGGAGCGATCATGAAATATGGGATTCTCTGATAAACAGATCCCGATCTGGTTGTCACACAAGATCACGATCGTATCCAATGTAAATCTAAACAGCTCACTAAAGAGATTTCGCAACCAGACTACCTCACAGGAAGCCATGCTAGGAACAATGTATTTTGCCTCGGCAGTGCTCAAAGCCACCGACTTCTACTTCCTCCTCATCCAAGATATTAAGGCAGATCCCAAAGAGAAACAACACCCGAAAGCGCTCTTTCAGTCCACCACACTCCCTACCCAATCAGCATCAATATACCCAAGTAGTCTCACATCTCCGGCAGTGTATCTCAACCCATGAGTGATTGTGCCATGAAGATATCTCAACATATTCTTAGCACCAATCTAATGTGAGTGGTGAGGCTCAACCATATGTTGACTCAATGTGGTGACTGCAAAGCATATATTCGAATGGGAGTTCACTAAGAACATAAATGCTCTGATGAGTTAGCGATGCTCGGTAGCATGTTGTAAAATAGGTCTGACAGCACTACCGCTTAACTTCTCGAAGTCAAGCTCCATTGGGGTAGTTACTGGCTTGCAGTCCACCATGTTGAATATCTCCAATATCTTCACCACATATTTTCCTTGAGATAGGAAAATCTCCTTGGTTTCTACCAGACTTCGAGTCCTAGGAAATAGTACATAGTCCTAGGTCTTTCATCTCGAACTAAGAAGCGAACTTCCTCTTACATTCATGAATGAGAGGGTCTGCACCTGTTAGAAAGAGGTCGTCAACATGTAGCACCAATATGAGAGGCTTGTCATCTATAACATTAAAGTAAAGGTTAGGGTTAGCTTCACTACTAGTGAATCCCAGCTTCATCAAGTAGCTATCGGTCCTCTCATACCATCCTTGGGGTGCTTTCTTTAGACCATAAAGGGCCTTCTTCAACCTACACACATGATATTATTGATCATAAGTCTCAAATCCTTCGAGTTGCTCCACATACACCTCTTGTTTGATCGAACCATGTAAGAACGCAGTCTTGACATCCATCTGATGTAGGTTTCATCCTTGCGTAGCAGCAAGGGCTATGATTGAGAAGATGGTGGTATATCGGGTAAGAGGTGCAAATATCTCGTCATAGTCTATACCTTCCTTTTTGGAGAAGCCACGAGCGAAAAATGAGACTTATACTTTTCTGCACTTCCATCAACTGTATACTTTATCTTGTAAAGCCATTTTGAAGTGACAACTACTTTGTCCTGGGGTGTGGGAAACACACCCCAAACATATTTTTTCATAATGGACTCATATTCCTCAGTCATAACATCCTTCCATACTTAATTCTTGACAGCATCTATGAATGACAAAGGCTCATTTTGGATGATCGTGCTCATGATGGTCAAGTATCCCTGATACCTGTTTGGTTTCTTACTTTCATGGAAGGTTCCTCTGGGTGCAATGTGTCCTTCAGCATCATCAAGTGTCCCACTAAGCCATTAAGGCCTCTTCCTAGAAGAGGAAGGCTCTTGCAGAGGAGGATCAACAGGATCCATAGGTTCTTCCACATTGGGCATTGTCACATCTTCCTTTTCCTTTGGTTCTCCGGTGTCGGCTTCTTTAGATCCCCTTAAAGTAGGAAGATTGTCTACTTTGCTAAGATCCATATCTTCATCAAAGTTGACATCAAGACTAATCACAACTTCCCTTTGACCAGCTACATAGATTCTATAGCCCTTAGTATTTTCACTATAGCCCACGCAGATTCCTTTCTTTCTAGATGCACCCAATTTATTCCTTTTCTCTTTAGGCACATGAAAAAATATAGGGCTTCCAAAAATTCTAAAATGAGATACGTTAGGTTTCTTACCGATGAACATTTCTTTGGGAGTCTTGGAACCCAATGCTTGATGAGGGCATCAGCTTTGTACATATATGACAGTATTTGCAACTTTAGCCCATAGAAACCTCGGGAAGTCTTTGATCATGGAGCATAGCATAGAAAACTTCCACAATTTTACGATTCTTCCTTTCCGCCACACCATTCTACTTAGGAGTATATGGTGTAGTAGTCTCCCTCTTAATGCCATTCCCTTTGTAAAATTCATGAAACTCATTAGATTCATGTTCAATGCCATTATCAGTCCTTAAGGTCTTGATCTTCTTTTCAGTTTGATTCTCGATCAAGGCTTTGAAGTGATGAAACCAGGAGAACACTTCATCTTTCTTTTTCAAGAAGTATATCCAAGCCTTGCGAGAATAATCATTTGTAAAAGGGAGGTAATATAAATACCCTCCCAAGGAGTTCATAGGCATCATACCGGATATGTCTGAGTGAACCAACTACAATATAGCGGAGGTCTTGCTTTGGCTTGAAGGGAATGGTCCCCTTTTGAGCTTTCCTTCAGCACATCCTAGACATACACGTTCTTTCTCTAATCTGAACTCGAGCATCCTGGTCACCATCTTTCTTACATCAGGTAGAGCTTTATAATGAAGGTGAGAAAACCTCCAATGCCATAGTTTAGACTGAAGAGATGTGTCATAAGACATGACACCCAACAGACTTCCTCTAACCTGGTATAATGAATCAACTTGAAACCCAAGAGTAAAAGCATCTTTAAAGTTCTTTTTCCATACACATACCTTGCCATCACTGAAGGCCACCTCGTAGCCTTTGTCTTCCATTGCTGAAATGGACACTAGGTTCTTTTTTAGATCAGGTACATATAATACATCTTGTAAGTGGATGGTATTACCTTGATTCAATTTAAGAGTGACATTTCCTACGTCTTTCACGGGATATTTTGAATTATCCCCAAGAATAATTTCCAGGTTGGTTTCCTTCTCTATTAGATTATAGAGAGCTTCTTTGTAACTAGTGAAGTGCCTTGAGACACCACTATCAATAAGCCAATTTCCCAACGAGCTTGGGGGGAAGTGGTAGATAGAGTTGCTGGTAGATAATATTCATCTTTCTTATTGTTAACAATGTTAGATTCATACCTGGAATTTCTTGCCTTCTTGAATGGTTATCCTCTTCCTTGATTTCCAGCGCTTCTTTTACCTCTGTCATTTGACCTACCATTCCTTTGATTGTCTTGAGAGGGATTTTGATCATCGTCTCGGTGTGAGTCCCTTTTATCAGGGAACTCCCTTGCATAGTGACCCATTTTATCGCAATTGTAACATCGACCATTTCTACCACCCTTTGGTCCAGCATTTCCTTTGAATTTAGCCCCAGAATTGTTTCTTCATTTAGTATGAGAAGAAAAGGCAGAGGGATGACCTTTAAGTATGGGGATTTATTGCTCTTCCATCCTTGTTTCTTCTTGAATGAATGTGGCCATTAATTCCTCAAATCCAGGAATTACGCTATTTTTTAGAAGAGTAGTCCTAAATATATACCATTCAAATGGCAGTCCTCCAAGATTTGTGAGTGTCATTTCCCTATCAAGAATTACTTCCCCGATAGATAGGAGATCATTCTTGATCTCAGTGATCCTTAAGAAATATTCTTGCATACTCTCATCTTTTCCCTTCTTAATTTCTTTCAGCTTATTTCTAAGAAACAAGACTTTATCTGCATCATTAACTTTAAATAAACTCACTATTCTATCGTATATTTCCTTGGAAGTGTTCAGCTCGGAAACATAGGCCACCAAGCTTATTGATAGAGTCCCAGACGACCTTCCTTGCTTTGACTCCTCCCTTGCTCCATTTGTTCCTAGTAGCAGTGGATGCATTTGATGGAGGTTCAACAATTTTGCCTCTCACATGGTCCAACACATCCTATTCTTCTAATGTTAGATCGAGAGACATCTTCCATCTGTGAGAGTCAGAATTCTCATGGAATTTGTCTTCAGCAAGGAAGTGCGTTGAGGACCCCATGATTTCTTTAAGATAACCTTTCCAACCTTCTCTTCGGTGATTGCTCTTGCTTAAGCTTTGTCTTCACCTCGGCTCTGATACCATGTTAAATTATGGTATGTTCTATGCTTTGAGCAGTTTACTTATTTTTCTTCTTATTACCCATAGATTAGCAATCAAATATACATTAAGTAAAGTGCAGATAGAGCATTAAATGATCAACAGAAAACAAGCCAAGACAAGAGACATAACATGTGGTGGCTAGCCAAGGACAAACCCCAATGCAGGGAAAACCTTTGATGAAATTTTATTTTATCTTCAATACTTCAGTAGAGAGAAATAGTACAAAATCTAAATTCTGTAATTTTATATTAGCAGTAGCAAACCCTAGATCAACAAAGTCAAACCTGGTCAAACTTGTTGAATTGACCTCTAAAATGCTTGGTCAGTTTCCGGTCAACCTGTCCTCGAACAACTAGAAGAAACAACCCTTGAATAGCTCCAAAATTACAGTCAATTTGCAGATTTATGAAGTCAACTTGCAGCCCTAAACTAGGGCAGTCAACACTAGTCAAACCAGAGGTGAGATCACCTCGGTTTTCATGCCAAAAATTGGGGCTTGCCTAGGAGAGACAACCACACCCAATCTGCACTTCTAGATGGTCAATGCTTGGTCGAAGTTGGTTAAAGAGATGACCTGCTGCCCTAGCATCCTTCTTTCTGTGTCTTCCTTGCCCTAGGACATCTTCCTTCCAACCACACGTGTGAGAGAGAGAGGCTTCTTTTATGCATAGGAGAGAGAGAGAGACGATGAGTGAATGAATTGTCCAAATGAGGAGGAGGCTCCTTGTATTTATATGCAAGCATTGAGTATGAATAGACGTGATTGTTGGCCTTCTAAGCCTACATAAGTTTGTTGGCTGACCTTGACAATTTGTCCATAATCAAAATAAATTCATATCTCCATAAATACTTATCAGAATTAGATTATATTTAGGTCAATCCTGCACCTCTCGATGAGGGGAATCTAGGAAAAAAATTAGAAGCCATAAATAAGGTGATCCACATGGAGTTTGGCGCTAGTTTCCAATTTTAACACTCCCTCTCAACTAGGGAGAACTTCATCTACAATCCGTCAGACTGTCGAACTGTCAGATCTTGAAGAGCTGAAGGTAGCAAATCTATTGACTGCAATTGAAACTCCTCACACCGAGAATATGAGTAGACATGACCTTTCTCTCCTTAGGTCTTCTTCAATGCCTTCACTTTACTTCTCCATGTTCTTTTGAAGTTTACGAAACTATCCTCATATAGGTGACCTAGCGGCTTCAATATTAATTCAAAGATCAAAATTACAATACTTTGCAAATTACAATACAAGATCAAAGAAACACTTCGTTCCAACCTGTGGGCTTCTCTGGTTTGATCTTTCTTTTATAACCTTCCTAAAGGAATCTAATCTAATCTAAGATATGAAACAAAGTCGAAATAATTGAGGGTCCTGTTGGCATTTTCTTTATCCGACGATGTCTACTCAATCCTTCTGGTACAATAATTCTCCCAATATCCATCATCTTTGAGTACTCTTCATCCCAATTGATATCATGAGGGTCTTGTGCATATGCATATGTGTTCTGAGAAGTAGATTCTTTAACTTTACCTTTTCCTTTGGCATCTGTTGATAATGTTTCTTTGTCGTTTGCAGATGCTTTTGACATTTGTCCTTGGTCCGGATTTACTTTTACTTTGTGGAGGTTCTATTGTTGTAGGGTAAACATCACTTCCTGCTTTTCCCACTTGTTTAGAAAAGGTACTGGGCTAATACCAATATCTAGAAAAGAATCTTAAAAGAATTTTCTAAATGCAGGAGAAGGTTGAACTGCCAAATCAATACCATCTAGAAGCTCCCACTTAAAGATCTGAAATATGTTAGTCGAAGTCTCGATTGCATGTTGGACCCATAATCTACACTTTTAATTAATGTATGCTTTTGATTTCCATCCCAATTAAAAAATCATTGAAGTGCACATTTTGTTTGACAACAGTAGACTGATAATATGAACTACATTGTTGTTTCAATTTCCTGAAATAATGCTGATTGTGATTAATGCCGTTTGGTTAATCACGAATCTTAAAACTTTCGGTTCTCCTTGCAGTTCATCTATTTGTTGTAAAACCTGTCGTTTTTCTATTAATTTTAAATTTCCAAATTCTTTGAACTAGAGAGCTAGCTGTTTGATCATTTCTATGTTATTACTGGTCTTGTTTTCTCCCTCTATCTCATGACAGAATACTTGCACAAAAGGATTTGGCGAAATACTTTCTCTTAATCTTAGACTTTGGTAATCCCAAAGAGATGAGAAATTCCTTAGATATCGCAGAGTTCTCTGGATGCACTGAGACACTGTAATAGATGGCATTTTTCCTGCAAAATCCTTCTTTAATCTCCTAATCGGTAAATTTTATAAAATTTCATATTGAGGAAGAGTGTTATTGGGTGCATAGTTTTCTTCAAATCTTTGTAGAAAAGATATATCAAGTTCCTCAAAAATATCAGGAATTTTTAACGAGAAGAGATATTTTTCTAATTCTCCTTTGATTGGAATAGCTCTAAATCCAAAATTTGAGCTCCTGTGTATATGTTTAGAGCAAAGTTTATTCCACCTATCAACTGATAGTAATTCAATGCTTTGAGGATCCAAATCATATTTTCAGTGAATTGACTAGACCATAGAGGACCATAGATCTTATAAACTTTTAAAATAAATATTTACCTTCATGTTGGGCAAATGGTATACCTTTAACAAATCAGCATCTAGGCCTAATGATATTCCAATGTTTTTAGACTGCCATGCTTGGCATCTTCGAATCCACTGATTCCTCCTCAGATGCAGACCCACAACTTTCTTGATTTCTTCTATTAAGTGACTCACATGGCTTTCAAGAATTCTGAATCTGTCTACAAATGTGCTGAAATTATCATCTTGGGGTCCTTTTCCTGGTATTATAAAAAATTTTCCTGGTGATGTGACAAAAACCTTATTCATATCTCTAGTTAAAGAGTCTGCTAAAAAATTAGAAATGCCAGGTATCCATTCAACATCAAAATCAAATTGTTGAAACCAAATCTGCCATGAGGGCAACCTTCCTCTATCAAGTTGTCTTGAAATCTTACCAGACAAGAAATACTTGAAGTTCATCGAATTAGTCCTTACAAGAAACTTTATTGGTGCTAGATATAGTTCAAATTTATGTATCCCATTAAAAATTTCTAAAGTTTCCTTTTCAGAAATAATTTAATTATTTTGACTGGGAGAGAATTCACCTGAGGAATATGCGCAAAGTTTTTCTTCTTCATTCTCCCATTTCTCAAAAAGAATTTCTACCCAAAAACTATCATAAGCATCAATTTGTAAAATAAGAAGACCGTCACCAGGTGGTTGTAGCTTTCGAAGTTGTTGACATTCTGATTTAATCTCTTTAACTACCACAGTGGCTTCCGCTGACCATCCTTCTCTGAGATGTTTTCTGATTGGGGTTGTTTTCTCGGACAACCTGGGAATATATCTGTGCACATAGTTTAAGACAACTAAAAATCTTTGAATTGTTTTATTGTCTTTTAGTTCATCTGGAAACTGAGACAGTTTAGTAAGAACATGGTGCTACATTTGGATTTGTCCATTAACTACGTTGATCCCCAAAAATTCTATACTATCTTAAAACAAAACCATTTTCTTTTCAACAAGGACTCTGCCATGATTTTGGACTTCACTTAGAAAATCTCTATATGCTTTAAATGGGTTTGAAGATTGGGACTATGTACAAGTATATCATCTATATATGTTACAATGAGATCATATTTACCAAAAATAAAATCCATTCTTCTTTGGAACAATTCAGGAGCATTTTTTATGCCGAAAGGTACCACCTTCAATTGATAAAAACCTACAAGGCATTTGAAGGTAGTTTCATGTTTGTCTTCTTCCTGTATCTATATTTGATAGTATCCAAACTTCATATCAAACTTGCTGAATGCTTTACTATTTTGAATTTTCTACATTATTGTCTCTAGTCCGGGCAAAGGGTAGTGAAAACCCTGGGTGATAGCATTTAGAGGTTTATAGTTAATAACCATTCAGGGCTTGCCTCTCACTATTTTTGAATGATTTCTGACTAGAAACATGGAACACGAATAATGAGACATGTTAGGTGTTATCACCAAAATAGGACCCTGATAAGCTGCTAATCAAACTATCTCAGTGTAACTATTTCAAACCAATCTTTTAGGTAAGGCTTAGCCTCCTCAGCCTGAGAGGGCTCTCTCAAAGGGTTAATGATATTGATTAAAGATATGGATAGATGGCTAACTCTATGGTTTGTGATTTTATAGGTTTATAGGTTGAAAGATGAAGGTTGGCTACCATTGGGCTATGGATTCAAAGTATGTTTCAGTACCTGAACAAGATCAGCTTAACATGAAATTCAAGGCATAGAGAGTTTTTATACATCACCAAAACAAAGATACAATGCAAGGAAACACAGTTTATAAAAGCATGAAGGAATTTAGAGCATCATTGATGAGTTCTAAGTAACATGTATTCATACCACTACAAGTAAGTGAAAGAGGAAATCCATGAGACAATAGGACATTAAAACTCTCTTTGAATCTTCAATAGTGAAGCCAAAACATTCTACCTAGCATGGAATTCAAGGCATTATAGAGTTCAAGTGCAGAAATGAAAATATAAAACAGTGAAACACAGTTAGTTTATCTATGAAAAAAGTCAGAGCATCATTGATGAGTTCTGAGTATCATAAGAAAACACCACTGCAATTTAAGTATTGGAAGATTCCATCAAAACAAGAACATACAAGAACTCTTCATGAATCTTAAGTTGTCTAAGTAGAAACTCTGCATTAGGTTAAAAATATACACAGTCTGCACATAGAACAGCAGCTTAGCCAAAAGTCTCCAACCCTTTCCTAATTCAACCTCTTGCTTTATATATAGCCTTTACAATATGGATTCCCTCATCCCTTACCAAGAGAATTTAAATTTGGTATGAGTGACACCTATTCTAACCATAAAACAAACTATTAAATACAAATGACAGCTAACTAGCAGTCCTAGAGACCTAATACAACTAGGAGTGTAACTCCTTATTATGAATAAACCACCTTAACTAAACATTTAATGCATTCTTTGAAAACTACAACCTCATGATGTCAAATTTGATTAAGCCTCCCACGTTGTCGCTTACTGTTGATGATAAACCCTAGAAATTAGGGAACATGTTCCCTTGTTTTTAGGTTTAGGATCCTTGAAAATGGCGCGTGGGATAGAGCCTTTATCTTCTCATCCATGACATATTTTACGAAAATGAAGGAGATTTTTTTAGTCCATTCTGGCTAAAACAAAAGCCTCTCTTGGTTTTTTAAAACACTTCTCCAGCTGTCCAGAATCTGTCCTTGAAAATCACGTGTGAAACAGGAAAAATCCGTTCTCTGAAATTAGGGTTTCAAAGAAAGTTTAGTATCTCCCAACTGAAAACACTTATGAAGAAAGTGAGGTAGGTTATTGTAGTTGGAGAGTTGATGAAGAGAAATTTCCTTCAAAATTCCAAAATTCCTTTTCTTGTGACCAGAAATGGATCTTGAAAAAGATTGTTAAAACGAGAAGAGAAAGCTTCACTCTCAGCAGTTTCGTAGCACAAGTTTAACCATAAATTCCTCCCACCTCAGAACGAATTTGAAGGAAATGAAATAATTTTTTGTATTTCAGTATGTTAGGAAGAAAAGCCTCTTTCAGTTTTCAAAATTGAGTTCTCTGTTGCTCAGGAACCCTTCTAGAAGTTGACTAGTAAAAGCAGAAAATATAGACTTTTATGCTGAAACAGGCATTTTGAAGGGTCTCGTAGTGCGCTAAGAAAACTCCTAGTTCAGAATCCATGATTTCATAGCGCAGCCAATGCAAATTCTAGGTTTTGCGCTACAAAAACTCCTAAGCAGTTTTGTAGTGCATGAAAACCTTGACACAAGTTTGACACATGGAATTTTAGGTGTGATGTGGGATCAGTGATAGGTAAAACCAGAGCGTTAACCCTATTTGACAATGCCAACAAGACTCCCTTCTAGGTCCTAGACTCTAGAAAAAACCATGGAAAGACTAGACCAAGACTAACACCAATCCTTTGGAATCAAACTGATGTTAAAAATTTAGGAATTTGTTTCAGTGATAACAGTGGCTCCACTAGGGATAGTGTGCCCTTGTGGTATACTAAGAACTTGTAGCTCCAGTGCCAATATCCAGTCTCTAGAATAAAACACTGAACTTCTGCCAAATCTGCTCCTCAAGGGTTTAATGATTTGTTGCAAGAAGAATTCAAACTGCACCTACTGAAATAGATGCTCAGTCAACCTACCCTAAGCTTATTTGCATCTACCTACCTACCCTATCAGCTGCAATCTCCACTTGTAGCTCAAGGAACATGAAACTTCCAATGAAGCCAGTCATCGATCTGATTTGACACTTGAATCTCTTGACTACGCTTGAAGAAAAAATAAACCAGATACTGAAATAACCAAGGCAGCATGAGGTGTAACTGTTATTCAAGATGAAAATATAACTGGAAGCCTGAACAGTAAAGCTTTTACATGTAGTCAGCTAGAGGATAAAAAAACACATGGTTAGTTTTATGATTCTCATAACATTCTATATCTTCAAACAAGTTATCCTCAGCCACAAAAAATTCCTTTAATAAGTTATCCAACTACCTTTCTGCATGATTTCCATAGACAATGTAATTTTCCTCACCATTATGATCATTCTTTGAAGTAATCTGCTGTAAGGAATTACATAAATCATCAACCTTTTCCTCTACCTGAGGGTTATAAAACTTTTCTTCCAGTATTTCTTCTTGGTGTTTGAAATTATTTTCATCTTTATTATGATCCAAAGACTGACAAGTCTGCTGCATCTCTACATCAATCTCGAAGGATGTAATATGATTTTTGTAAGTAAACCCATGTTGATTTTCATGCTGCATTGCATGGGATGTTATCCTTTCTTCTTGGCGTTGAAATGTATTGTTCTGAAGAGCCTCTAAAATTTCTTCATCCATGAATCCATCATCATCATAACAATCCTCCAAATATTGAATACGACTCAAAGAATGTTTACAACAATTTTTTACCAGCAATAAGGAAGGATGACATTCTTTATACATCTCATAGAATTCATCATGAAAATTAGCAAGCAAATATATTGAACCATTTTCCAAGCTTTTATACCAAGACCATGCTTTTCCTTCTAAAGTGGTCATAAACATCCTCATGAGACAATCTTCAGGTAACTGAACCTTAAGACTACGTACATGCATATGGAACCTAACTAAATGAAGAGCAACATTGTCCTTCTTTTCATCTTTGAATATTGGAAGATCAACGAACCATTGGAACTTTGGCATAGGATTTGGAAAACTAGGGATATGAGACCAATTCATAGGGGCATACCTGACATTCATTCTTGCTGTGGAACTCATCTTGAAACTTCATCAAGCTACTGATCTTCTAGCAGTGGAGTCACCTTCCAATTTTTTATTTGATGTGTGGAATCGCCAAGGTAGTTTGCAGCCTTAAACAATTTTTGAGCTTCTGCTACCTTTAGAAGTTCATCTTCTTAGTTTTGGGAATGAATAATCTTCAAACTCCCAGTAGATGCATCAAAATTTTATCACCAAAATAGGACCCTGATAGGCTATTGATCAGACTATCTCGGTGTAATTATTTCAAACCAATATTTTAGCTAAGGCTTGGCCTCCTCAGCCTGAGAGGGCTCTCTCAAAGGGTTAATGATATTGATTAAAGATATGGATAGATGGCTAACTCTATGGTTTGTGATTTTATAGGTTTATAGGTTGAGATGAAGGTTGGCTACCATTAGGCTATGGAGTCAAAGTATGTTTCAGTACCTGAGCAAGATCAGCTTAACATGAAAGTCAGGGCTTAGAGAGTTTTTATACATCACCAAAACGAAGATACAATGCAAGGAAACATAGTTTATAAATACATGAAGGAAGTTATAGCATCATTGATGAGTTC
>APFE031668617.1:0-11510 GCA_000404065.3 Pinus taeda
TTTCATTGTAGCATAATGAATATCGAGACTTGCAAAGAAATGGGGCATTCCAAAATGAGGTGTGTGTTTCTCTCCAGTGAAGATTTACATAGTGCACATTTACCATGACTGTGCATACCTCTTTTTCGAAGGTTCTCCCATGTCAAAGTTGTATTATGCCAAACGAACCAAGTGTACAAAATAATTTTGAAGAGAACATTATTCTTCCAAGTTTTAAAAAACCAACAGGTATGTGTGAAAGAGTGTATGGAAGTCACGATGAACCTAATTTTTCATTTTCTATATATGTACTCTCTTTCTTTTCCTATTTACTTTCTTCTTTATATCCAATATCCAAAGTAATTATTTATTTTTAAAATAATTTTAAATTTTATAGATAATGAAATATAACTTTTCTATGATACTTTCCAAATAATGTGATAGAAAATTTCCTTAGAAGACTTTCTAAACAGGTTGATGCACTAACCAAATTTCAATCTTCATTCTTGATCCAAGGGATAAAAATATGCTCAAAATGAAAAATGATCAGAATCACCTGAAACCAATACCAAATTGTAGATCTCATCGTTGTGATTCCAACGATGCTTGAATTGCCTCAATCTGACATCGTATGTGAAAGTTATCATATTATGAAGTTTTTGGCAAACAAATAAAAAATCAACTTGCAGGGTTGACAGGGCTACTGACTAGGTAGGTTGTACAAGTTACGTGGTGCTAACATTAGTGGGTGACTGTGTAGATACAGTGTGTAGTACAGGCCAATCCTGTGATGCCATGTGGCAACGACGTACAGGTTGAGGTGTCAGGTTTTTATTAGTTGGTTGTGTTGATGAGGCGTCATGTGGCCCAATGGGAGGGAACCACGTGGCTCTTGATTTGCATGCCAAAAATTTGTTTGGTCATTTGAGTGACCCAACAGGGTTCAACCCCACGACCTTCATGTAATTAACTATTAGTCCTATCGTTATGCAATGCCATTGAAACTTAACTGTATCGGGTGTCGGCCATATGTAACATTGACCATTAGAGTGATTTGGTGGAGAGGAAGGGCACGCGGACCTAGCCCCTAATCACATGGTGGATGCATAACCAATGGCGAAGGCAGAGTAGGCGGGACAGTTAAGCCCTAGCCCTGAGTTTCATTATAGCCCATATGACCACAGCGAAGGCGGAGCTAGCGGGGATGAGTGGTTAGCTCAGCCCCCAATCCCATGCAGCCACGTGGCCAAGGACGAAGGCAAAGGCAGAGACAACCATATGGCCATAATGTGACCGAGAATAGGGTTTAAAATTCAATGCTTAAGGGTCATTAGCGCATTTAAAGAGGCAACAATTTGAACCTTTTTCGGCAGGATTTCCTCCATTCCTGCGTTAATTTGTCACTCGACGATCTGCCAAAAGGCGCGATTCATTGCTCAATTAGCCAGTTTTTCCATTTTGCAAACCAATAACAGTCAAATGTTCCAAGGTGCCTAACGTGGTAATTTTTCAGTGTTTTTGAGCCCAAGAAGAGCCTACACAAAGGTTTTTGGGTGTTTTGAACTCAATTGGGGTATTATTTTTGTGATTTCAGCACTATATATTAGACAATTTGCATAGCCAAGTCTTTTGTCTTGTAGACAGAGACTATTTTAAGGTCATTTGGAGACCTCTTTGGGCATGGAGAGAGCCTAAACAGGGGTTTTCAAGCCTTCTGGATGCAGCTACAACATTTGTTTCTTCATTAGAGCAGCCATTTTCAATCTATTCTCAATGTGATTGTGGGAAAAGACCATTTCAACACTTCATTATAAAGCAGTTGAATTGGTGCTTTTTGATCTCAGAATGAGTACAAGGAAATGTTTCCACATTTAGTGAGAGAGTTCTTTTTCTTTTGACACCATCATTTTTTTTTTATTCATCTTGTGAGTGAGAGTTCTCTGAAGGAGAGCATTTTTTTGTAGGAAAAATAAGTGTCATTCTAGAAGGAGGTTTACTCTATGAGTTAAATATTTGTATTGTACTCTTTTTGTTGTTGATATCAATAAAGTGTCCTAGCCATTGGAGCAAGGCCTGGAGACGTAGCCTAGGAGGGGTGAACTTCATTATCACATGGTTGTTCTCTTCTTCATTTCTACTATGTTGGATTGCATATGCTTTTGTTTCATATTTAAGTTTGATTGAAAATAACCATTCGCAATTGAACAAGTTATGAACTAAGCTAACTTTTGAAGACCCAAATTTAACAAAACTTCCAATGTCAGAGGACGATCCATTTTCATATCATTGGTATCAGAGCAGGTTCTGACCAAATTACATGCATGAGAGAAAGTTTTCATCATGCAAGACTCATATAACTGGAAGAAAATAATTCTTCTCTCCAAGTGGAGAACATGGAAATAAGAAGATTTCTCCAAGCAACAAAGGATGAAAAGAAAAAGTTGCACCTGATGTTGCAGAATTTCATTGAAGAGAAAATCGAGAAATGTTCATCTAACGAAGATTCCCCCAAGACTCGACAAGTTTGTGGCCATGGGATGACAAATTTTTATACCCTTTGTCAAATGAAGAACATTGGTTATATATTAAATCAACACAATGGTTTTCTTGAATCTTCATTTACCACTTCATCTACAAAAAAGAAGGAGGAGGAGATGGCTAAACTTCAGGAAGAGGACCAAGAGTCAAAAGCTAGAAAATGAGGTAAAAGATACTTCTTGTTCAATTCACTCTCTTAACAATGATAATTTCTTCTTTTAGATTATTTGAGAAACATACCAAGGGTAGGGTACTGGTATGAAATTGTTGACCAAAATGGGGTATAATGTTAAGGGTATTGGAATTAATAGTCACAAAATCATTAATCCTATTGAGGTGAGACCACAACCTCGGCATGAAGGTTTGGGCTATGTGCAGGAAGAAGTTGGAGAATGCTCCAAAATATAAAGTAAAGGAATTCTTGAAGTGTGAAATTCGTGAAGAACGAACTCTTGGAGTTTGAGGGAGTATCACATCATGATGATGACGTTGATGAAAAAACATCTCCAAATAGATATGACACTTCAAAGGAATAACTGAGTCAATTTCTCCTCGTCAATTAAGTTCTCCTCACCAGACTCATAATCCAAAGGATAAACATAAGAGGTATAAATGTCCCGATTATTCAAAGAACTTCTATGACTATGAACAACATGATGAATTGAATAAAATGTTGCGGAATGTGTTTCCTTGTACTTTTTGTCATGCACCTAATCATTGTGTAGCTAAGTGCCAAAAAAGGAAATCATTAGTGAAGAAAATGAATATTTCAATTGGAAGTGAGACTAGGAAGGAAAATCCTCTTCCAAGTTCAAAGATATTTTTGCCAAGAAATGCTCACAGAAATTTTTGTACTCATTGCAACATAAGTGGGCATTGGATCTAGAAATGTTGGAAGTTGCATCCACATATTCATCCAAAGAAGGAAAAATAGGGCATGGAATCACCTGAGAAAGATAAGGTAGAAGAATGTGCGAGGCACACCATAACCATCCCTGAAGCAACTTCAGAAGAAAGAGAAATGCAGAAAGAAAACCCCCTAGCCTGGTTGGGTAAGAAATGGTTGGACCATTTTTCTAATTAAATGCTAAATTTATTTTATATTCCACATGTTGCATGTCCTCATAGCTGGGTATTTTTTAAAAGTGACGTTGTGAATAAATCACTTATATGCAACAATGTTTTATTTGGAATTTTATGTTATTCTAACTTGTTGATGAGTCAATTTGTATGGGAATTTGAGCGTCAAATTTATTAATATTGTAAAAAGATGTATCTCATTTGGGGATATTGTGGTAAGCATATTAAACTTTGGGATGAGTAGTTGCATCACTGATCAGCTGTGCAAAAAAATAGCTCAAAATTCAAAGTTGTCAGATTGGTGTAGAACCTGGACGACCACATAGTGCTCGTCATCCTGAATCCGACACAACTCGTTTTGCACAAAACGAACTCCGTATGACTCTAGAAACGAGTTCTGTTTACTTTCCCAAATAGACGAATTCTAAAAAAATGGACAACCCAGTCAACATTTTGTATTGCTGACATGGCACTGACTAGGCAGGGTATGTGGACATTGACCTGGCCAACGGGCTCCTCAACAAAATCACCAGGTGACAAGTGACATTCATCTATTGGTTGAAATTATGCAGTTTTGATTGGTTGGTGGTATGGCCAAACACGAGCTAACACGTGGCCCAACCAGAGGTTGCCACATGGCAACCCGAGAGGCCACTAAAAACTTGTGTACAGTCCGGGCGGAGGCAATAGGGGTCAAACCCGCGACCTCCAAACTCTAATCCAAATCTGATACCATTACACCATAACCATTGTTTCTTAACCATATATGACTTGAAGTTCTATTTAAAGAGTGTTGGAATGCTCTTTGGGGGAGAGGGTCAGCCTGTGTGGGGCCAACCTACAGTTACATAATTACTCATGTGACCACCGCAGTGGAGGTGTGGGGGACCAACCGACGGGGGTGGGCCGTTAGCCTTACTCAGGGAACGTGGCTCCCCACGTGGCCTCATTTTTCGTACCTTAAACATTAGCAGACATTTTAACTGTCCGACAATTTTGCCCAGTTTTCAACAAAATTGTCGCCCCGTTAGTGCGCTTTGCAGACAAAATTGTAGGATGATGCCGGATTTTGGGGAATTTGCGGTGCAATTAGCATAAGATTGGAAAAGGCCATAACTTCTTCAGTTTTTTTACCAAATCAGGAGCATAAAGAGTTTACATAGGCACTTTTGGGCATTCTAGAGCCATTGGAACATGTTTCAGAGCATTTTGAGCATTGTAAACTGATGTATTCACATTTTTTTGTCATAATAGAGAGGGTCAAGCCATTGGAAGCTGGACTAAGGAGACATAGCCTAGGAGGGGTGAACTCTTTCATAATATGTTGTTGCGATTCTTTTTATGGTGATGTTTATGTCTATCATTTTTTGTTGTTTAGTCATTTGTTTATGTTAATTTGCACATAAAAAATTCATAAAGACACTAAAAAGCCAATGTTTTAACTTGCATACAATCTCACAAATCATCAAGCATATTTAATATAATCTGAAAAGAAATTTTAGCATAGAAAAACTAATCTTCTTAATCAAATCACGATTGGAATCAGATCTCTTGGTTTTATTTGTGCAAGAAGGATTTAACTGTTTGCAAGTTTATGTCATGCTTACAAGGTTAAAACTCAAAAGAGGAGAAGGGAAGCTAATTGAAAGCCCTGAAGTTGGGTCAAGGGGAAGGAGGGAAAAGTTTCCACAATCTCCACCACCAGTTCTTCCTCAAGTTGCATTTGAGACTCCAATGAGCATGTCTCATGAAGGAGAGCCTACAAACATGATAGAAGATGACAAGGTCTTCAAGAAGGCTCTCTTTGATATGACAGAGATGGTGAAGGTCCTCTATGAAGAGAGGAATACCAGGCTGTAGGATGAAAGCTCCAAACCTTCCAAAGGAGAAGGTTCTTCAGGAGGAGGAGGTGATGGAAATGGAGGTAAACCTCCACCCTCTCCACCATCTTCTTCATCTTCTTCTTCACAGGAATATTCACCCTTTTCCACTAACACAACCCTTACTCATACTCATCAACATACCTCAAAAGGAACTGGTAAATCACCCTTATTAAAAGTTGATTTTAAATTTGAGTTTCCTGTGTATAATGGTGAAGTGAATACAGAGAAGCTTGATAATTGTATTTGTTAGTTGGAGATCTATTGTAGAATTCAAAACCTTCAAGAGGATGACATAAAGATTCAATTAGCTTCCTTGAGGATGGAGGGTGCAACATTAGTATGGTGGGAATCAAAGGCACAAGAGGAGATAAAAAAATATGGTAAGATCTCAATTTCTTGGTCTGATTTTATTGCTACAATTAAAAGACAATTCTACCCTCTAGCTTATATACAGAAAACCATCATGAATTGGCATAACTTTAGACAACTTAAAGGTCAAAATGTGCAATATTACACCCAAGAATTCATAAAAAGGTCTTTCATGTTAGGTGTAGATTTTCAATCACAAGACACGTTGCTAAAGTACATAGGGGGTTTACATAGTTACCTTGGGCATACTATCTTAATGTTTAATCCCAATAATCTAGATGATGTGTGTGTACAAGTCACTCATCCTGAGGCAAGAGGGAAAAACACTCCAGAAGAGGGTAGTAAAAGTCAATTTAAGGGTAAAGAAAAAGAAAAAGTGTTTCAAGGGAAAGAAAAATGCATCCATTAAAAAGGAAGGAGAGAAAACAATATGTAAACATTGTTCCAAAGAGGGTCATGATGAAGCTAATTGTTGGAAGCTTCATCCGGAGATGAGGCCTAAGAATTCAACAATAAAGGAAAAGAAAAGATAGTTGTCATCATTCAAGAGGATTTAGGATCCAATTCGGGTGATGAAACTAAAATTACAACCATGGGTATAAAAGGCAAAGAATTCATTGCTAGCACTAGTATATCAAATTGTCACACTAGTACTCCAAATGAAGAAACAAGGATTGAATTATTTCATGTGAGGGTAATCTCAAAACATAAAAAAAAAAAAATCAACACACTTTTTGATAGTGGGTTGAAGCAAAATTGATATTTGATGACTTAGTCAAGAAACTTAATATTGAAACCATTTTACATCCAAAGCCATATCCATTGGGTTGGATATGTAAGGACACAAACTTACAGGTTACAAGAAAATGTATTCTTCAGTTTGCAATCACAACAAACTTCATTGATGAAGTTGAAGTAGATTTTATACCACCTTATATATAAGTAATTGTTTTGGGTAGCCCTTACCTCTATGATAGAAAAGAAATCTTCTATTGTCATGAAAACAAGTACCACTTGTTCGAGGATGGTGTGGAGTATATTGTGAGATCTCATCGCAAGAAGCTAAATATTTCATTAGTTAATGTAGGGCAAATGAAAAGAATAGTTAATTCAAGAAAGAATTTAGTGCTTCTTATGATCAAACCTAATGTTGATGTTGATTATGTTAGAATATTATTTATTACAGAGTAATGGAACACAAAAAATATATTGCAGAAATATAAACACAAAAAATGCATAAAATAAGAGAGACACAAATATACGTGGTTCACATAATTTGGGCTACGTCCATGGAGAAAAAGCCATATCTTTCTTTTATACTATCCAACAAACTAAAGAGATACAACCTACAGCAGAGCCACTGTAATTCCCTCTTTTCTCTCACAAAATCTCCTCTCTCTTTCTCACTCAGAATATAGATCTACATAGACGCAATACAATATAGCGAGGGGTTGACTTCTAGGGAAAAAAGCTCTAAATTAAACATAACATCTACCATCAGATCTCTGCCTAATGAACGACCCAGATTGACTACGAAATTACAATTTTTTACAAGGAAATTTTACATCTATTTTTAGCTTCGAGGGCGCTGCCCCCGATCCCCCGCCAAGGGGGGCTCCAAATAATCATTGTCACCCCCTCCAAGCAGAAAACATTTTATGGGTGATGTTGCCACCACGTTAGGAACTAGGGTCCAATCCGGCAATACCTCTGAATAGAGAAGATAATCAGGCTCCACACCCAACATATTATGAAGCATTCGATGGTTGTAATTCAAAATTGAAAATTGGTTAGGTTGATGTTGTTAACCATGATGATGAGGTGCTTCAAAAAGCAAAGGGATTTCCTTCCAAGAGGAGAATCCAACATGAAATACCATTGCAACAAAAGCGTGTTCTTCCTAACATTGACATGCACCAGATGTCAGGAAGGGAAAGTGCAGAAATAATAAAGCAAATCCACGGGTTGTTGAACAAAAGGATCATCCAACCATACTCTTCAACATGTGGAGCCCCTATTGTTTTGGTGTCCAAGAAGAATGGAGAACATTTCATTAAATGGGATTCAAGAAGTGGTTATCATCAAAGTAGAGTTGTTGAAAGAGACATGGGGAAGTCGACATTCAAAACCAAGCAAGGATTGTTTGAATGGCTTGTTATGTTTTTTGGTATTTTCCATGCTCCTACTACTTTCAGGCATGTGATGAATGATGTATTGAAGCCATTTCTAGACATGATAGTCTACTTCGATGACATTTTCACTTTTAGAAAATTTCATTATGAACATGTCATGTGTGAGAAAAAAATACTTGATGTCATATGTCACGAACATTTGTTATTGAAGATGTCAAGGTATATGTTGGATAAAACTTCTTTGATGTACTTGGGCCATAACATTGGAGAAGGTGAGCTGAAGTTAGACCTCTCCAAGATTGATGCCATTATGTTTTGGTCAACACTCAAGATAGTCATTTGGATAATAGGTTTCTTGGGATTAGCCCAATGTTGGAGGAAAGGTTTTGATAAAAATTTTTCTATTGTAGTTCATTTGCATTCTTTAGTAGTTGTACAAAAGGTCTTCCAATGGGGAGGCAAAGAACAAGAGCCATTTGATGCTTTGAAACAAAAGATCAGTTCATCCTTTATACTTTTTCTTCTAAACTTGAAAAATTCATTTGAGTTTCAGGTTGATGTATGCGACTATGCCATGAGTGCAGTCTTTATGCAAAGTGGTAAGCCCATTTCATTTCATTTAGAAATTTTCAATGGTGCAGTGTTTAATTTGTAGCGACAAAGACACTTTCATTGGATGGGTTTTCTTTTAATATTCCACTTGGCCAAAAGGAATAAGAAAGGTATAAGCGACAAGTTTGTTGATGTACTTTCTAGGCCTATAGTTTGTATAAATACTTTCCTCAAGCATCATTTTTTTTTACATGAAATTTATGTTATGCAAAATATATACTTTCAAGATGTACATTCAAGCTCGAGTCAAGGGAATCAAGTAGAGGAATTTGTTTACCATTTGAATCATAATGTGTTGTATCATATTGGTAAGAAGGATGTTCCTACTGATAGTAACATGGACAAATCCAAAGAGTTCATTGAACGACTCCAAATGGTACATCAAACAATGCAAGATCAGCTTGAAAAGAGAAAATTAAAGTATAAAGAAAGGCACAACAAGCATCATTTAGATCACAATTTCCAAGTCAATGATGAATGGATAAATATTCGAAAGGTGAGGAAATTGTACCCTCACCTATTGGACAACTGAAAGTGATATTTTGGGGTCTAAAAGGCTTACATTGGGGAGGAACGATTAGGTGTTAAAAAAAAAATAGCTCAAAATTAGAAGTTGTCAAATTGGTGGGCAACCTATACGACCACGTAGTGTTGATCATCCTTAATCAGTCACAAGTTGTTTCGCGCAAAATGGACTCCGTATGACTCCAGAAACCAGTTCTGTGCACTTTCCCAAACAGGTGAATTTTCAAAAAAATGGACAACCCAGTCAGTAGTCTGTGGCACTGACTGGGTAGGTTATGTGTACATTGAATTGGTCAAAGGGCTCCTCGGTGAATCACCAAGTGGCAAGTGGCATTCATCTATTGGTTGAAATTATGCGGTTTTGATTGGTTGGTGGGATGGACAACCACAAGTTGACACATGGCCTAGTCGAAAGCCGCCACACGGTAGCCCAGGAGGCCACAAAAAACTTGTGTATGGTCTGGGCGAAGGCAGTAGGGGTCAAACCTGAAACCTCCCAACTCTCTTCCAAAGTCGATACCATTGCACCATAATCGTTGTCGCTTAACCATATATGACTTCGGGTTTTATTTAAAGAGTGTTGGCTCGTAGTTCGTGTGAGAGGGCCAATTTGTGTGGGACCAGCCCATGGTTACATAATCGCTCATGTGACCACCGCAACGGAGGAGTGGGGGCCCGATCGGTAGGTGCAGGTCACTGGCCTTAGCCTCGGGCATGTGGCCCCCCACATGGCCTCAATTTTTGGACCTTAAGCGTTAGCAGGCATTTTAACTGTCCAACAATTTTGCCCAGTTTTTAGTGAAATTGTTGCTCCGTTACCGCTCTTTGCAGGAGAAATTCTAGGATGATGCCGAATTTTGGGGAATTTGTGGTGCGATTAGCAGAAGATTGGAAAATGCCATAACTTCTTCAGTTTTTGACCAAATCATGAGAAGAAAAAGGCTAGACAGGCATTTTTGGGCATTCTAAAGTCATTGGAATAGGTTTCAGAGCATTCTAAGCATTTAAAACTGATGTATTCAATTTTTTGAGCACAACAGAGGGGGTCAAGCATTGGAAGTTGGACCAAGGAGACGTAGCCCAGGATGGGTGAACTCCTTCATCATGTGTTGTTTTGATAATGTTTATGGTGATGTTTATGTCTATCATTTGTTGTTGTTCAGTCATTTGTTTAGGTTAATTTTCACATTAAAATTACATAAGGACACTTAAAACCCCATGTTTTAACTTGCAAACAATCTCACAAATCCTCAAGCATATTTAATATAATCTGTAAAGGAATTTTAACACAACAAAACTAATCTTCTTAATCAAATCAATTAAGGGATATCTCCAAAACTGAACTGACAAAAATGTTACACTGACAAAAGGTACCATTTAATCCTCAAAAGCATTTTTATTAATGAGGCCTCTAATTTCTTAAATTTTATAATATTTTCCTTCATTTTCCTCCTCACATGCAACCTGTGACCTTTCACCTTCCTTTTCTTCTATTTTCCATAATTTCATAAATAAAATCCAATAAATTCCTCTTTGTATTTCCCATGCCTTTTCCATTGCCTTTTCCAATTTCCTTAGCCATAATAAATCGAAATGAACACCCACTATGATGTTTTTCCCACCATTCATCTTGGAATATGTGTCTCATGACATTAATCTTATATTTTTTTACATGGATTTTTAACCAGGGTTGTTACAAAACCCTCCCCCTTGGTGGAACACTATCCTCGGTGTTCAGTGGCACCTACAACAAGCAATACTGTTGAAAAGAAAAACATAATGCCCATGGAGCTTTATAACATAACCCATTTAAGTATTTACAATGACCACTATTGAAAAACATGCAAACATACCATTCATTGGAGCTTTATAACACAACCCATTACAGTATTTACAATAACAATCACATTTACACATGCACATTTTCTTCAACCAACAAATAACCATACTGTCTATGGAGCTTTATAAACTAGCTCGATATAGTATTTATAATAGTATACACATATGCACATTTTCTCAACCAACAAATCAAAGGATATGATGCTTGTATCAACAACAAGGGAATCCAGAGGCTCACACCTCCACCCTCAAATTAATACTAGGATTCACCTCCTTCCCAGGAAGTCCAGAATCCACTGCCAAATTCAAACCTATATATGTTGTCTAACGCTACAATCATGCGCTATTTGTTTCCTTAGTGAATAGTTACCAGCTCATTGTTCCAGGGAACACTGCCAATGTGCATCTGATTCCATATGGCAATGCTAATGACCAAAACAAATCCATCCCCGACATTCCCTTCTTTACTACACAATCCCTCAGTAAATCTGGTCACCCCCCTTCTGTGTAGTCACAAACCTTCCAAGTTCCATGGGCATCCCCTTCACTGCTA